>JAOQMP010111006.1:0-14139 GCA_027563575.1 Erythroxylum pedicellare
TTTCCCATGACCGACTATGACCGCATAAGACCACGATAAGTGCCAAGGCCCCGACCTAGTCCCCTGACCTTGTCGGTCATGGGGACAAGACAATATTCTGCAAGTTTTTTATGACAAATTCACAATTTGTGACCGATTGCGGCTTGTTTACACTGATTTTCCCACGATCGAGTACGACTGCATAAGGTTGCAGCAAGTGTCACCTCCCAAACCTGGTCTCCCGATGGTGCAGGTCATAGGGGCAAGACTATAATCGGCAAGTTTTCGATGACAAACTGACAATTCGTGATCGACTGGGGATTGTTTGCACTGATTTTCCTACTACTGGATAGACCGCGCACGGTCACAACAAGTGCCACAGCCCAAATTTGGTTTCCCGTCAGTGTTGGTTGTGGGGCAAGACTACAATCGATAAGTTCTCGATGACAAACTGATAATTCATGTCCGACCGAGTATTGTTTGCCCTGATTTTCGTACTACAGAGTATGACTGTGCACGGCCACGACAAGTGCCACGACCCAGACCTGGCTTCCTGACGGTGCCATTCATGGGGGCAAGACTATAATCAGCAAGTTTTTGATGACAAATTGACAATTCGTGACCGAATGGGGATTGTTTGCAACGATTTTCCTGCGGCCAAATATGACCGCGAGCTGCCGCAACAAGTGCCATGACCAAAACCTAGTTTCCGGTCAGTGCCAGTCATGGGGGCAAGACTATAATCGGTAAGTTTTCCATAACAAACTGACAATTCGTGACTAAATAGGGATTGTTTGCACTAATTTTCCTACTACCGAATATGACCGCTCACGGCTGCGACAAGTCCCACGACCTAAACCTAGTTTCCCGTCGGTACCGGTCATGGGGGCAAGACTATAATGGGCAAGTTTTCGATGACAAACTGACAATTCGTGACTGAATGGGGATTGTTTGCCCTGATTTTCCTACTACCGAATATGTCCGCACACGGTTGCGACAAGTGCCACGGCCCAAACCTAGTTTCCCGTCAATACCGGTCATGGGGGCAAGACTATAATGGGCAAGTTTTCGATGACAAACTGACAATTCGTGACCGACCGGGGATTGTTTGCCCTGATTTTCCTACTACCGAGTATGACTGTGCACGGCCCCGACAAGTGCCATAGCCCAGGCCTGGCTTCCCGACGATGCCAGTAATGGGGTAAAGACTATAATCGGTAAGTTTTCGATGACAAACAGATAGTTCGTGACCGAATGGAGATTGTTTGCACTGATTTTCCTACTACCGAATATGATCACGTACGGTCGTGACAAGTGCCGCAGCTAAAATTTAGCTTGCTGTCGGTGCCGGTCATAGGGTTCAGACTATAATCAGCAAGTTTTTGATCACAAACTAACAATTCATTACAAACCTGGGATTGTTTGCCCTGATTTTCCTACTACCGAGTATGACTGCACATGGCCGCGACAAGTGCCATGGCCTAGACTTGGCTTTTTGACGGTGCCAGTCATGGGGCCAAGACTATAATCTACAAGTTTTTGATGACAAAATGACAATTCGTGACCGAATGGGGATTGCTTGGAATGACTTTCCTACTACCGAATATGACCGCGCGCTTTCGTAACAAGTGCCACAACCCAAACGTAGTTTCCCGTCTGTGCCGGTCATGGGGGCAAGACTATAATCAGCAAGTTTTTGATCACAAACTGACAATTCGTGACCGACAGGGGATTGTTTGCCCTGATTCTCCCACTATCGAGTATGATTGCGCACGACCGCGACAAGTGCCATGGCCCAGACCTGGCTTCCCGACAGTGCCAGTCATGGGGGCAAGACTATAATCGGCAAGTTTTTAATCACAAACTAACAATTTGTGACTGACTTAGGTTTGTTTGCACTAATTTTCTCACAATCGCATAAGGTCGCAGCAAGTGTCACGTCCCAAACCTGGTCTCCCGATGGTGCCGATAATAGGGGCAAGATTATAATCGGCAAGTTTTCGATGACAAACCGAAAATTTGTGATCGATTGGGGATTGTTTGCACTGATTTTCTTACTACCGAATAAGACCGGACACGGCCACGACAATTGCCACGGCCTTAACCTAATTTCCTGTCAGTGTTGGTCGTGGGGCCAAGATTATAATCGACAAGTTTTCGATGACAAAATGACAATTCATCACCGACCGGGGATTGTTTACCCTAATTTTCCTACTACCGAGTATGACTGCGCACGTCGCAACAAGTGCCACGGCCGAGACCTTGCTTCCTAACAGTGCCAGTCATGGGGCAACACTATAATTGGCAAGTTTTCGATGACAAACTGACAATTTGTGACGAAATGGGGATTGTTTGCACTGATTTTCCTACTACCGCATAACACCGCGAACTGCTGTGACAAGAGCCACAGCGGAAGCCTAGTTTCCCGTCGGTGTCGGTCATGGGGGCATGACTATAATCAGCAAGTTTTCGGTCATAAACTAACAATTCGTGATCGACCAGGGATTGTTTGCCCTGTTTCTCCTACTTCAGATTATGACTTCGCACAACCGCGACAAGTACTATAGCCCAGACCTAGCTTCCTAACGGTGCCAGTCATGGGGGCAACACTATAATCGGCAAGTTTTCGACGACAAACTGACAATTCGTGACCGAATGGGGACTGTTTGCACTGATTTTCCTACTACCGAATATTACCACGCACGGTCGCAACAAATGATATGTCCCAAACCTAGTTTCCCGTCAGTGCCGGTCATGGGGGCAAGACTATAATGTGCAAGTTTTCGATGACAAATTGACAATTCGTGACCGACCGGGGATTGTTTACCCTGATTTTCCTGCTACCGAATATGACTGCACATGGCCGCGACAAGTGCTATAGCCCAGGCCTGGCTTCCTGACGGTGCCAGTCATGAGGGAAAGACTATAATTGACAAGTTTTCGATGACAAATTGATAATTCATAAGCGAATGGGGATTGTATGCACTGATTTTCCTACCATCGAATATGATTGCGCACAGCCACGACAAGTGCCACGGCCGAAACCTAGTTTCCCGCCGGTACCGGTCATGGGGACAAGACTATAATCGGCAAGTTTTCGATCACAAACTAAGAATTTGTGACCGACTTAGGTTTCTTTGCTATGATTTTCCTACTACTGAATATGATCACACATGGTCGCGACAAGTGCCACGGCCTAAACCTAGTTTCCCGTTGGTGCTGATCATGGCGGTAAGACTATAATGGGCAACTTTTTGATGACAAACTGACAATTCGTGACCGACCGGGGATTGTTTGCACTGATTTTCCTACTACAAAGTATGACTGCGCATGGCTGCGACAAGTGCCATGGCCCATACCTGGCTTTCTGACGGTGCAAGTCATGGGGGCAAGACTATAACTGGACAAGTTTTCGATGACAAACTGACAATTTGTGACCGCATGGGGATTGTTTGCCCTAATTTTCCTACTACCGAATACGACCGCGCATGGTCGTAACAAGTGCCACGACCCAAACCTAGTTTCCTGTCGGTCCCATTCATGGGGGAAAGAGTATAATCAGCAAGTTTTCAATCACAAACTGACAATTCGTGACCGACAAGGGATTGTTTTCCCTGATTCTCACTATCGAGTATAATTACGCATGGCCGCGACAAGTGCCATGGCCCAGACCTGGCTTCCTGACGGTGCCAGTCATGGGGGCAAGACTATAATCGACAAGTTTTCGATGACAAACTGACAATTCGTGATCGAATGGGGATTGTTTGCACTGATTTTCCTACTACCGAATAAGACCGCGCACAGCCACGACAAGTGCCACGACCTAAACCTAGTTTCTCGTCGATGTCGGTCGTGGGGGTAAGACTATAATCGACAAGTTTTTGATGATAAACTTACAATTCGTGACCAACCGGGGATTGTTTGCCCTGATTTTCCTACTATCGAGTATGACTGCGCATGGCCGCGACAAGTTCCATGGCCCAGACCAGACTTCCTGACGGTGCCAGTCATGGGGGCAAGACTATAATCGGCAAGTTTTGGATGAAAAACTAACCATTCGTGACCGACGGGGGATTGTTTACCCTGATTTTCCTACTACTGAGTATGACTACGCACGGCCGCGACAAGTGCCATAGCCTAGACCTGACTTCCCGATGGTGCCAGTGATGGGGGCAAGACTATAATCGGCAAGTTTTCGATTACAAATTGATAATTCGTGGCCGAATGGGGATTGTTTACACTGATTTTTCTACTACCGAATATGACCGCTCACGGCCTCGATAAGTCCCACAGCCGAAACCTAGTTTCCAGTCGGTGCCGGTTACTGGGGCAAGACTATAATCAGCAAGTTTTCGATCACAAAGTAAAAATTTGTGACCGACCGGGGATTGTTTGCCCTGATTGTCCTATTACCAAGTATAACTGCGCACTTTCCCGATAAGTGCCATGATCTAGACCTGGCTTCCTGACGGTGCCAGTCATGGGGGCAAGACTATAATCGGTAAGTTTTCGATGACAAACTGACAATTCGTGACCGAATAGGGATTCTTTACACTGATTTTCCTACAATCGAATATGACCACGGATGATCACGACAAGTGCCACGGCCCAAACCTAGTTTCCCGTCGGTGCCGGTCATGCGGGCAAGACTATAATGGGAAAGTTTTTGACAACAAACTGACAATTCGTGACTGACCGGGGATTGTTTGCCCTGATTTTCTTACTGCCGAGTATGACTACACATGGCCGCGATAAGTGCTGTAGCCCAAGCCTGCCTTCCTGACGGTGCCAGTTATGGGGGAAAGAATATAATCAGCAAGTTTTCGATGACAAACTGATAATTCGTGACAGAATGGGGATTGTTTGCATTGATTTTCCTACAATCGAATATGATCGCGCAAAGCCACGATAAGTGCCACGACCAAAACCTAGTTTCCTGTCGGTGCCGATCATGGGGGCAAGATTATAATCAGCAAGTTTTCGATCACAAACTAACAATTAGTGACCGACCAGGATTGTTTGCCCTGATTTTCCTACTATTAAGTATGACTATGCATGGCTGCGACAAGTGTCACCTCCCAAACCTGGTTTCCCGATGGTGCCGGTCATAGGGGCAAGACTATAATCGCAAGTTTTCGATGACAAACTGACAATTCATGACTGAGTGGGGATTGTTTTCCCTGATTTTCCTACTACCGAGTATGACTGCACATGGCCGCGACAAGTGCCATGGCCCAGACCTGACTTCCGGATGGTGCCAGTCATGGGGGGCAAGACTATAATCGGCAAGTTTTCGATGACAAACTGACAATTCATGACCTAATGGGGATTGTTTGCACTGATTTTCCTACTACCGAATATGAACGCGCACGACTGTAACAAGTGCCACGGCCCAAACCTGGTTTCCCGTAGGTGTAGATCCTGGGGGCAAGACTATAATCAGCAAGTTTTTGATCATAAACTAACAATTCGTGACCGAAAGGGTATTGTTTGCCCTGATTCTTCTAATACCGATTATGACTGCGCAAGGCCGCGACAAGTGCCATAGCCCAGACCTAGCTTCCTGACGGTGCCAGTCATGTGGGCAAGACTATTATCGACAAGTTTTCGATGACAAACTGACAATTCGTGACTGAATGGGGATTATTTTCACTATTTTTCCTTAGTTTCCCGTAGGTGCCGGTCATGGGGGCAAGACTATAATCGACAAGTTTTTGATGACAAACTAACAATTCGTGACCGACCGGGGATTGTTTGCCTTGATTTTCCTACTACTGAGTATGACTGCGCAGGGCCGTGATAAGTGCCATAGCCCAGACCTGGCTTCCCAACGGTGCCAGTCATGGGGGCAAGACTATAATCGGCAAGTTTTCGATTACAAATTGATAATTCGTGACCGAATGGGGATTGTTTGCACTGATTTTCCTACTACCGAATATGACCACGCACGGATGCGATAAGTGCCACAGCCGAAACCAAGTTTCCAGTCGGTGGCGGTCACGGGGGAAAAACTATTATCAGCAAGTTTTTGATCACAAACTAACAATTCGTGACCGACTAAGGATTGTTTGCCCTGATTCTCCTACTACCGAGTATAACTGTGCACGACCACGATAAGTGCCATGGCCTAGACCTGGCTTCTCGACGGTGCTAGTCATGGGGGCAAGACTATAATCGGCAAGTTTTTGATGACAAACTGACAATTCGTGACTGAATGGGGATTGTTTACACTTATTTTCCTACAATCGAATATGACCACTCATGATCGCGACAAGTGCCACGGCCCAAACCTAGTTTCCCGTCAGTGCCGGTCATGCAGGGAGGACTATAATGGGTAAGTTTTCGATGACAAACTGACAACTTGTGACCGAATGGGATTGTTTGCCCTGCTTTTCCTACTACTGAGTATGACTACACACGGTCGCGACAAGTGCTATAGCCCAGGCCTGGCTTCCTGACGGTGTCAGTTATGGGGGAAAGACTATAATCGGCAAGTTTTCGATGACAAACTGATAATTCGTGACAGAATGGGGATTGTTTACGCTGATTTTCCTACTATCGAATATGATTGTGCAAAGCCGCGATAAGTGCCACGGCCGAAACCTAGTTTCTCGTTGGTGCCAGTCATGGGGGCAAGACTATAATCGGCAAGTTTGCGATCACAGACTAACAATTCGTGACCGATCGGGGATTGTTTTCCCTGATTTTCCTACTATCGAGTATGACTGTGAATGGCCGCGACAAGTGTCATGGCCCAGATCTGGCTTTTTGACGATGCCAGTCTTAGGGGCAAGACTATAATCGGTAAGTTTTCGATGACAACCTAGTTTCTCGTCGATGCCGGTCATGGGGGCAAGACTATAATCGATAAGTTTTTGATGACAAACTGACAATTCGTGATCAACCAATGATTGTTTGCCCTAATTTTCCTACTACCGAGTATGACTGCGCATGGCCGCGACAAGTGCCATGGCCCAGTTCTGGCTTTTTGACGGTGCCAGTCATAAGGGCAAGACTATAATTGGCAAGTTTTCGATGACAAACTGACAATTTGTGACCGAATGGGGATTGTTTGCATTGATTTTCCTACAACTTAATATGACCGCGCACGGTCGTAACAAGTGCCACGACCCAAACCTAGTTTCCCGTCGGTGCCGGTCATGAGGGCAGCTGCGAGTCTAACTGTGCACAGCTGCAACAAGTGTCATAGCCCAAACTTGATTTCCCGACGGTGCCAGTCATGGGGCCAAGACTATAATCGGCAAGTTTTCGATGACAAACTGACAATTCGTGACCGGCTTAGGTTTGTTTTCACTAATTTTCCCACAATCAAGTACGATCGCGTAAGGTTGCAGCAAGTGGCACCTCCCAAACCTAATCTTCCGACGGTGTCGGTGATAGGGGCAAGACTATAATCGGCAAGTTTTCGATGACAAACTGACAATTCATGATCGACAGGGGATTGTTTGCACTGATTTTCCTACTACCGAATGTGACCGCGCACGGCCACGACAAGTGCCACGGCCCAGACCTATCTTCCCAACGGTGCCAGTCATGGGGGTAAGACTACAATCGACAAGTTTTCGATGACAAACTGATAATTCGTGACCGAATGGGGATTGTTTGCTCTGATTTTCCTACTACCGAATTTGATCGTGCACGGCCGCGATAAGTGCCATAGCCGAAACATAGTTTCCCGTCAGTGCCGGGCATCGGGGCAAGACTATAATCGACAAATTTTTGATCATAAACTGATAATTTGTGACCGATCGGGGATTGTTTGCCTAGATTCTCCTACTATTGAGTATGACTGCGCACGGTCGCGACAAGTGCCATGGACCAGACCTGGCTTCTCGACGGTGCCAATCATGAGGGCAAGACTATAATCGGCAAGTTTTCGATGACAAACTGACAATTCGTGGCCGAATTAGGTTTGTTTGCACTAATTTCCCACAATCGAGTACGATCGCATAAGGTCGTAGCAAGTGCCAACTCCCAAACCTGGTCTCCCGACGGTGCCGGTCATAGGGAGAAGACTCTAGTCGACAAGTTTTCGATGACAAATTGAAAAATTTGTGATCGACTGGGAATTGTTTGCACTAATTTTCCTACTACCGAATATGATCGCGGATGGCCACGACAAGTGCCACTGCACAAACCTAGTTTCCCGTCGATGTCGGTTAAGGGGGTAAGACTATAATCGGCATGTTTTCAATGGTAAACTAACAATTTGAGATCGACCAGGGATTGTTTGCCTTGATTTTCCTTCTACCGAGTATGATTGCGCACGGCCGCGACAAGTGCCATGGCCTAAACCTGGCTTTTTGACGGTGCCAATCATGGGGGCAAAACTATAATCAGCAAGTTTTTGATGACAAACTAACAATTCGTGACCGAATGGGGATTGTTTGTACTGATTTGCCTACTATCGAATATAATCACGAACAGCCGCCACAAGTCCCACTGCCGAAACCTAGTTTCCCGTCGGTGCCGATCATGGAGGCAAGACTATAATCAGCAAGTTTTCAATCACAAACTAACAATTCGTGACCGACCGACGATTGTTTGCCCTAATTCTCCAACTACCGAGTATGTCTGCACACGGCCGCGATAAGTGCCATGGCCCAGACCTAGCTTCCTGACGGTGCCAGTCATCGTGGCAAGACTATAATTGGCAAGTTTTCGATGACAAACTAACAATTCGTGACCAAATGGGGATTCTTTGCAATGATTTTCCTACTAATGAATATGACCGCGCACGATTGCGACAAGTGCCACGGCCCAAACCTAGTTTCCTGTCGGTGCCGGTCATGGGGGCAAGACTATAATCGACAAGTTTTTGATGACAAACTGATAATTCATGACTGACCGGGGATTGTTTGCCCTGATTTTCCTACTACCGAATATGAGTGCGAACAGCCGCGACAAGTGCCATAACCCAGACCAGGTTTCCCGATGGTGCCACTCATGGGGGCAAGACTATAATCGGCAAGTTTTCGATGACAAACTGATAATTCATGACCAACGGGGATTGTTTGCACTGATTTTCCTACTACTGAATATGATCGCGTAGGGCCACGACAAGTGCCACAGTCAAAACCTAGTTTCCCGTCGGTGCTAGTCATGAGGGCAAGACTATAATCAGCAAGTTGTCGATTGCAAACTGACAATTCGTGACCGACCGAGTATTGTTTGCCCTGATTTTCCTACTGTCGAGTATGACTGCGCACGACCGCGACAAGTGCTATGGCCCAGACCTGGCTTCCCGACGGTGCCAATCATGGGGGCTAGACTATAATCGACAAGTTTTCGATGACAAACTAACAATTTGTGACCGACTTAGTCTTGTTTGCACTAATTTTCCCACAATCGAGTATGACTGCATATGGCCACTGTAAGTGCCATCGCCCCGACCTGGTCTCCCGACGGTGCCGGTCACGCGGGCGAAACTATAATCGGCAAGTTTTCGATGTGAAACTAAAAATTCCTGACCGACTGGGGCTTGTTTGAACTGATTTTCCCAAGACCGAGTATGATGGCATAGGGTGGTGGCAAGTGCCAAGGCTCCGACCTGGTCTCCCCACGGTGCCGATCATGGCCGCAAGACTATAATCGGCAATTTTTTTATGAGAAACTGACAATTCGTAATTGACTAGGGCTTCTTTGCACAGATTTTCCCGCGACCGAGTATCACCGCATATGGTCGCGGCGAGTGCCACGGCACCGACCTGGTCTCTTAACGGTGCAGGTCATAGGGGCAAGACTATTATCGGCAAGTTTTCGATGAGAAACTGACAATTCGTGACCGACTAGGCCTTGTTTGTACTGATTTTCCAAATACCAAGTATGACCGCATATGACCGCGCACGCCCATGACAAGTGCCACGGGCTCGACCTGGTCTCCTGACGGTGCCTGTCATGGGGGTAAGACTATAATCGGTAAGTTTTCGATGACAAACTAAAAATTCGTGGCCGACTGGGTTTTGTTTGCACTGATTTTCCCACGATTGAGTATGACTGCTACTTGCCGCGGCCCGGACCTGGTTTCCCGACGATGCCTGTCATAGGGGCACGATTATAATCGACAAGTTTTTTATCACAAACTGGCAATTCGTGACCGATTGGGGCTTGTTTGCACTGATTTTCCTACGACCGAGTATCACCGCATATGGCCGCAGCGAGTGCCACAGCCCCGACCTGGTTTCGTAACTGTGCAGGTCATTGGGGCAAGACTATAATCGGCAAGGTTTCGATGAGAAACTGACAATTCGTGACAAAATGGGCCTTGTTCGCACTGATTTTCCCACAACCAAGTATGACCGCATATGGCTGCGACAAGTGCTAGTCATAGAGGCAAGACTGTCATCCGTAAGTTGTCTATGACAAACTGACAATTCGTGACCGACTAGGGATTATTTGCGTTGATTTTCCCACTACCAAATATGATCGTGCATAGCCGTGACAAGTGTCAAGGCCCCGACCTGCTCTCCCGACGGTGTAAGTCATGAGGCAACACTATAATCGACACGTTTTGGATGAGAAACTAACAATTCGTGACCGACCGGGGCTTGTTTGCACTGATTTTCCCACGACCGAGTATGGCAGCATATGGCCGCGACAAGTGCCATGGCCCCAACTTGGTTCCCCGACGGTGCCAGTCATAGGGGCAAGACTATGATCTGCAAGTTTTTGATGACAACCTGATAATTCGTGACCGATTGGGGCTTGTTTGCACTAATTTTCCCACGATCCAGTACGGCTGCATAAGGCCGCGGCAAGTGCCACCTCACAATACTGGTCTCCCGACGGTGCCGATCATAAGGGCAAGACTATAATCGGTAAGTTTTCGATGACAAACTAACAATTCGTGATCGACTGGGGACTGTTTGCACTGATTTTCCTACTACCAAGTATGACCATGCACGGCCGCGACAAATGCCACAGCCTAGACCTTGTTTCCCGTTGGTGCCGATCATGGGGGCAAGATTATAATTGACAAGTTTTTGAGGACAAACTGATAATTCGTGACCGACCGGGGATTGTTTGCCCTAATTTTCCTACTGGCAAGTATTACCACACACGGTCGCGGCAAGTGCCAAGGCTCAGGCCTGGTTTCTCGCTGGTTCTGGTCATTGGGGCAAGACTATAATCGACAAGTTTTCGATGACAAACTGACAATTCGTGACTGACCGGGGATTCTTTGCCCTGATTTTCCTACTACCGAGTATGGCCGCATATGGCTACGACAAGTTCCATGGCCCCAACTAGGTCTTCCAATGGTGCCAGTCATGGAGGCAAGACTATCATCGGCAAGTTTATGATGACAAACTGACAAATCGTGATTGACTGGGGATTGTTTGCACTAATTTTCCCATTACAGAGAATGATCGTGCACGACCGTGGCAAGTGCCATGGCCTCGACCTGGTCTACTGACAGCACTGGTCATGGATATAAGACTATAATCTGCAAGTTTTCGATGAGAAACTGACAATCCATGACTCACTGGGGCTTTTTTGCACTGATTTTCCCACGACTGAGTATGATCGCATATGTACGTGACAAGTGCCACGACCCTGACCTTGTCTCCCGATGGTGCCGGTCACGCGGGCAAGACCATATTCGTCATGCTTTCGTTAAGAAACGGACAATTCGTGACTGATTAGGGATTGTTTGCACTGATTTTCCCCCTATCAAGCATAGCTGTGCACTACCGCGACAAGTGCCACGGCCCGGACCTGGTTACACCACGGTTCCGATCATGCGGACCAGATAATAATCGATAAGTTTTTAATGAGAAACTGACAATTCCTGACCAACTAGGGCTTGTTTGCACTGATTTTCCCACGACCGAGTATGACCGCATATGGCCGCGACAAGTACCATGGTCTTAACCTGGTCTCCTGATGGTGCCGGTCATTGGGGCAAGACTATAATTTGCAACTTTTCGATGACAACCTGACAATTCGTGACCGATTGCGGCTTGTTTGCGTTGATTTTTCCACAATCAAGTGCGACTGCATAAAGCCACGGCAAGTGCCATCTCCCAATCCTGGTCTCCCGACGGTGTCAGTCATAGGGGCAAGACTATAATCGGCAAGTTTTCGATGACAAACTGACAATTCGTGACCAATTGGGGATTGTTTGCACTGATTTTCCTACTACGAAGTATGACCCAGCACGGCCGCGACAAGTGCCACGGGCCAGATCTGGTTTCTCGTCGGTTCCGGTCATAGGGGCAAGACTATAATCGGCAAGTTTTCGATGACAAATCGACAATTCGTGACCAACTAGGGATTCTTTGCCCTAATTTTCCCACTACTGAGTATGACCCATGTGGATGGGACAAGTGCCACGGCCCCAACTTGGTCTCCCACTGGTGCTAGTCATGGAGGCAAGAATATCATCGGCAAGTTTTCCATGACAAACTGACAAATCGTGACTGACTGGGGATTGTTTGCACTGATTTTCCCATTATTGAGTATGATCGTCCATGACTGCAACAAGTGCTGTAGCCCAAACCTGGCTTCCTGACGGTGCCAGTCATGGGGGAAGACTATAATCGGCAGGTTTTCGATGACAAACTAACAATTCGTGACCGTATGGGGATTGATTGCACTGATTTTCCTACTACCAAATATGACCGCACACGGCCGCGACAAGTGCCACGGCCCAAACCTAGTTTCCCGTCGGTGCTGGTCATAGGGGTGAGACTATAATCGATAAGTTTTTGATGACAAACTGAAAATTCGTGACCAACCAGGGATTGTTTTCCCTTATTTTCCTACTACCGAATATGACTGCGCACGACCGCGACAAGTGCCATAGCCCAAACCTGACTTCCCGATGGTGCCAGTCATGGGGGTAAGACTATAATCGGCAAGTTTTCGATGACAAACTGATAATTCGTGACCGAATGGGGATTGTCTGCACTGATTTTCCTACTACCAAATATGATCGAGCACGGCCACGACAAGTGCCACAGCCGAAACCTAGTTTCCCGTCGGTGTCGGTCATGGGGGCAAGACTATAATCAACAAGTTTTCGATCAGAAACTGACAATTCGTGACCAACTGTGGATTGTTTGCCCTGATTCTCCTTCTATCAAGTATGAATGCGCACGGTCGCGACAAGTGCCATGGCCCAGACCTAGCTTCCCGATGGTGCCAGTCATAAGGGCAAGACTATATTCATCAAGTTTTCGATGACAAACTGACAATTCGTGACCGACTTAGGTTTGTTTGCACTAATTTTCCCGCAATCGAGTATGATCGCATAACGTCGTAGCAAGTGCTAACTCCTAAACCTAGTCTACCGACGATGCCGGTCATAGGGGTAAGACTTTAATCGGCAAGTTTTGGATGACAAACTAACAATTCGTGATCGACTGGGAATTGTTTGCACTGATTTTCCTATTACCGAATATGGCCGCTCACGGCCGCGGTAAGTGCCACAACCCAGTCCTGGTTTCCCGCTGGTCCCGGTCATGGAGGCAAGATTATAATCGGCAAGTTGTTGATGACAAACTGCCAATTCATGCCTGCCAGGGAATTGTTTGCCTTGATTATCCTACGAACGAGTATGACTGCACATGGCCGCGACAAGTGTCATGACCCAGATCTGGTTTCTCGACGGTGTGGGTCAGGAGGCAAGACTATAATCAACAAGTTTTTGACGACAAAGTGATAATTTGTGACTGACCGGGGATTGTTTGCACTGATTTTCTTACTGTCGTGTATGACCGCGCACGGTCGGGGAAACTGCCACAGCCCAAGCTTAGTTTCCCGACGGTGCTGGTTATGGAGCCAAGACTATAATCGGTAGGTTTTCAATGACAAACTGACAATTTGTGACCGACTGGGGATTGTTTACACCGATAGGGGCAAGATTATAATCGACAAGTTTTTGATCACAAACTGGCAATTCGTGACCGACTGGGGCTTGTTTGCACTGATTTTCCTACTACCGAGTATCACCGCATATGACCGCGGCGAGTTCCACAGCCCCGACCTGGTTTCGTAACTGTGCAGGTCATAGGGGCAAGACTATAATCTGCAAGGTTTCGATGAGAAACTGACAATTCGTGACCAAATGGGCCTTGTTTGCACTGATTTTCCCACAACCAAGTATGACCGCATATGGCTGCGACAAGTGCCTCGGCC
>JAOQMP010111045.1:0-14136 GCA_027563575.1 Erythroxylum pedicellare
TTATTACTCTCAGCAACCTCGTCAACGGCTTCGTGAGATCTTTCCATCTTTAATTCTATAATCAAAACATAGGACAAACCGCATTAAGCCAAAACATAACTTTTATGCTCAAGTATAAGCAGTAGTTAAGCGCTGGTTAAACTAAAATCACCTAAATCATACTCTGATACCAAACGATGTGACACCCACATACCCCCTGGAAGGATATGCAGATGTTAACTAAGAAGTGACTTAAACATATCAAAATAATACAAAGCATTGCCAAAAATTCAATCAACCAATCATTACTTTTATATACATGTTCGACCTTAAACAAAATTTGACTGGCAAACTAAATTTATCCGAATACATGCTTCAATTACAACACCGTCTTGAATTAAAGTTATCACATTACAAACCTTTAAACAAAACAGTATATATCTTAATTTCAAATATACTCTACATTACAATATTTACAAACTTTTAACAAAATACTTCATGTCTCATATTATTACATAAAATTCAAACATACATTCCCAAAACAAAACAAATTATTCGTTAGCCACTATAGTTATTGTGGTCCTAGTCTTCAAACCCTCCTATCTGAACCTACATGGGGCAAAATCACCATGCGAAGCATAAAGCTTAGTGGGGTATAAACTAAACAGGATATAAGCTAACAACTTTTTCAAACAGTCATTCAAACATTCAGATATTCAAAATCACATAAGATTATAAGCAGCGTTTACTTATCCATTTTCAAATCGAACCGAAATATTATGAATCTTGGAATAAAATATAATATGTCAGAATAAGTTACCCATTTGCTTTATAGCAAAACTTGCCAATTTAAAAGCCAAATATTATAATATCAGAACAAAACTTGTCTGTAATAGAATAGAATTTGCTTATATTAGAATAGAACCCAAATGTTTTAGATCAAAGCTTAGTTATATTAGAATTGAGAATATAATAGAATATAAAACAAGTTAGTATATTAATCCTTTACATAAAAGTGGGTATCGAAATTAATACAGGAGATATCGTGATCGGTATCATAGAATAGGAAAGACTTATGTCTTAATAACAGGAGACACTAAAGTGTCAGTAACAAGAGACACCAAAGTGTTATAGGAGCAACTACAGACCCTTCTAGGCATGCCTACTTACCCAAGACTAGGACTTAACAATTTTAAAATAAAATAGGTTCATTTTAGAATTCTTATGTGAGGAACATATTGCAACACATACCACTTTATTCCATTTTGTTCAACTTGACATATTCATTGATTTCCAGACAACCTAATATGTCATACAATTAACCGTATGGGAAACGATGTATCAATAAACATATTGAGTGAAATTATGTATATTCACATAAATAAAAAACACTTCCAACATAATCCCAAATATCAAACTCCTTGAACATTTGATGGTCTAGAAATTAACACAATATCATCGTAGAAATTCCCAATTCATAAACATCCATATCCAATTCATAATACATAAGCCTTTGGAACTCATTCATTCATGAACACACTAAGTAATTCAATATTATATTCATCATTAGTAAACCATACATTCTTTATATTATCATCTAAATTAATAATGCATAATTAAATTAAGTGCTACTCAATTAAATTGAATACAAATTTAAGTTCTTAACATACCTTTAAAATGTCCATTTAAGTCCTATTATGCCAAATAAATTAACTTAGCCTTATATAGTTCATCAATTGCACAAAGTCCCTTTTCTTCACCTTCCTAATCAATTCCCACAATTGTGGGATAAGTGAAACCTCCAAATAGAAGTTTTCACAAGACAAGTTTTTCGATCAGTTTTGTACGACCATTCTGACCTAGAAACTTACGTTTTTAGACAATATGTGCTATAAAAAATGTTCCTATACATATTAAGTTTCAAACAAAATAAAGATAATGCAATTTGGTTAAATATTCTAAAAGTTATACCCAAAATACTACAGAGTGTTCTCAACCATGGATAGCAACCAGAACTCAACTTCAAGTCACATTTCAAAACCTTTAGTGACAAAACTCAAGTTTGACTCCTTCATGAAAGTTGTAGATATATGTATCTAATTTAATTTGAATTTAAAATCATTCCATTTTAATATCTACATGTAAAGATATGGCTATAATAATAATGCCTATTCAATAGAACCACTCCTTTTAATAAGTATCCAGCATGTATCAAGTTTCTAACCTCAATTCTTCATTAATTCAGTACACATGTTATCCACTTCAAACATCAAACAATACATATTCTAACATGAAATATGTATTACCTTACCTATTTAAACTTCAAAGAACAACTCCAAGATTAAGCTAAACTAAGCTTCCAAGTAATCAGCATATACCTATGATTAAGATGCAACTTTCAGCACCAACTAGATAATAATACATAGAGTTACAAGACCTACTACTTGATGAAATAACTTACAAAGATGATGATCCAAGATTCAGCAAATTTCCAGAAGTTGAGAGGGGGAGTATAACAATTTCGATGGAGAGAAGAGAGAAAAGTGAAGAATGACAAAACAAAAATTGCTCCAACAGAATTTGCCACATTATAAGGCTAGGTATCATTGAATTGGAGCAACATATGTCTCCATGCATGCGTTTCATGTGTCTCATGCAGGAGCTGCCATGTGTCAATGATACATTAGGCCATATATCACACAGTTAGTGCTGCCATTTGTCAATGTATCAACTGTGTAACTAGTTCATAGGTTAATCATTCTAATTTTCATGTACCAACTTAACTTGCCACTTGAAAATTTTTCCTAGACCAAATGTACATTTTTACGTCAATTCTCTAATGGCATCAATTAATTTCAACTCACTAACTATAATCCACTTGACTAAGAATTCAAGTCATATGTCTTTCATATTCTAATCATAGCACAATTTTAACTCCTATCACACATGTATTTTCATAAACAAGTATTAGTTCAACTAGGTATACTTTGGAGCCTTAAACTATTAGAGTAAAGAGCTTATAGAGACATTCACAATCCTTGGACAGAACGATTAAGCTTTTACTACTGTTTATGTTTAGATAAGAAAAAGAAGTGAACTTTTTTAAAGACTTCATTAAGAAATTCACTGATTTTGCATTACCATAACAGAATAAAAGTATGTCATTTATAAAGAAAAGGTGTCTTATGACATTTTTAGGTTGCATAACATTTTAGTGGGTAGTTTAGTATATGTTTAGTTGTTAAATTGAATTATTAGTGCATGTTTAGGATACGATTGTGTTAGTTAGTTATATATATATATATATTTAGAGCATGCTGTTAGGCTTTAATTTTATGTGTTTGAGGTGCCTTGATGTATTTGTTAGTGTTAAGGTCAAATATCAAAGAATGTAGGAGATTCAAAGGAAGCCTAAAGCAAAACTTAAGGTCACAATCATGGTCTCATTTGCCAGAATCTTGATAGAAGCAAAACATTTTTGCCACGATCATTGCTTGTGTGACAGAAGACGCAAAAAACCTTCCAGACTTAAGTTTTCAAAAGACTTTTCAAACTTTTTGAGCAAAAAAAAACTTAGGGTTTATCCTAAATGGAAAATACTATATAAAGAAAGAGAAATGACCTAGACTATAGCTACAACCTTTGCCACTTTGAGAAAGATCCCAGAAGAGAGGAAGAAGAGAGTAGGAGGAGAAAGGAAGAAGAGGAAGAAGGGGGCTACTGTGCTGCCATCTTTTCGATCTTTTCTAACCCTTCCAAGTAACTTCATTTCATCTTTATTGTTCTTTCTTTTAAATGTATAATATGGGATTGTTAGTGATGTAATTGGTTTGATGATGATGTTCTAAACTTCTTTAGGGATTTGTTCTTGAATCAGTGTTAATGTGATTTCTTTTGATGTTAATATATTGGATGTTATGATTATTTGTTGTATTTGCATATTTCAGTAATAAATCAAGAGAGTGAATTGATATCAAAATGATTAGATTGAGTATTGAGAGTTAAATAATCTAATAGATCACGCAAATAATCAAATATAGAATTTAGAAAAAGAGAGATCGCGACTTGGTTTTCTATTAAAGGGCTTAAGATTTAATTGTAATTGTGAGTTTTTTGTTAATTGGGAGATTGCAAATTTCATAATCCAATTAGGGGTTATGATTTAGGTTTTAATGGTTAATAATCCACCTCCAAAAGTCTAGGACTAATACTTTATTAAGTCAAAGTTAGTCATGTTAGCATTTGATGATGGGATAAATCCCCTTCTCATATTTGCCTAATCATCCTTGTGTGATTTCCATTGTTAATTTGGTGGTTCTCAATTTTATTTGCTTTGTGTGTTAATTTTACATTTTTATTCCAATTAATCATCTTCACGCGTTTACTTTTCATTTGCAGTTTTTATTTCTTTTTAATAATTTTTTAGGCCTTAGATAAATTAGAATTAGATTAGTTCAACAACTCCTCGAGGGATCGACACCTCACATACTACACGACCTGTTCACTTGCAGTATTTTGAGGGTTTTAAATAGATTAAAACTTGCCTCAACATGTTATACTTTGTTGTTTATATCTTTTATGAAATTCCAAACAATTAGACCTTATTGTATCCTTGCTTATAATTTTAGTTAGCAACTCCATAACTATTGTGAATAGATAAGGGGACATGGTGTCTCCTTGTCTGAGACCTGTCATTCTTAGAAAGGTTTGGAGGTTTCCCCATTTACCATAAAACAGTAGGAGACAAATGAGATATAAGTGCTAATCTATAAAATGTATTTTTTGTGGAACCCCATCTTCTTCAGAGTAGACTACAAGAAGTACCATTTAACTGAATTAAATTCCTTGTCATGTCAATTTTGAGAGCGTTATGCTTCCTTACACCTTTGACATTATATTGCTTAAATATCTTTTGAGTTATTAGAATATTTTCATAATAGATTTGCTTTCTATAAAAGTAGATTTCAACCTTTCAATTAGGATTTTTTAGATGATTTTATAGAAGGTTGAGTATCAAGAGATGGTTCTATAATCACTTAAAGAGTTGGGATTAGAGGCTTTAGGGACTAAATGCAAAAAGAGTTTTGTTACATTCATTTAGGAACTTGCTTATAGAGAAAAATTCAACTACTACTTCATAACATCTCTCTTCATTAGAGGCTACGTTTTGTGAAAAATAAAATAGGCATTGAACTTATTTATCCCAAAGGCTTTGTTTAGATTGTCAATATAGATTTCTTAGTTTCTTCTGGAAAAACAAGTTTGCTCAACTCATCACATTATTAGGGAGATAAAGAATTATTAGGAAGTACAAATTATATAATTGACTTGGAGTTATTTTACTGCCTAATATTTTCTTAAAATAGTTTATAGAGTAGCCAAGGATGTCCTCTTGATTAAAGAGGAAGGATCCTAATTCATCTTTAATGGAAAGAATGTTATTTCTATTTCTGTTAAAGAGTAGGATCCTGTGAAAGTAGAGAGAGGAGTCCCCTTCCTTCAGCCAAATAACCTGGAAATTTTCATTTAGAATGGAATTTTGAGTATAGAGAGCATCCAGGTTGTTGTTAAGGTTTAATTTCTCATACTTCCTTAGTATATTGCAAGTTAATGTAAAGATTGTTTTGTAAGTTTAAGAGATTACCTTTGGCTTTTTGAGTTCTCCTTTTGTAGTCAAGAGTTAGTTGAAGGTGCAGTTTCTTCAATTCAATTTTAACATCCTATAACTTATTATAGAGCTAAAAGGATTTGTGCCCACAAACAGGTGTTTAAAGATCTTATTGAGTTTCATCTTTGAACTCCTCTTTTCTTTTAGGTAGTTGAAGAAAAGACTCCCCTCCTTACTTTACTTAAATTTTGGATGATAATGGGGCAATGATTAGGGAACATATTCTAATAGAAGTGAGTCTTATAGTTTGGAAAGACTTGAAACCAATCCTATGAATACACTTCTGTCTAGCTTCCTCCTTATATGTCAGTGACCTTCTTGCTTGTTAGTCTACGTGAAAAGGCAACCACTAGAGTTTAAATCATTGACTCCTATTGGGGTAAATAGGAACCTAGTTGCTTCATAGGTTTAACACTACATCTAACTCTCAAATTCATAATTGTATGCAATGCAGTTGAAATTAGCAAGTGATAATTAGGGGCTTCAAATCAATGAGCTATGATTAGTAATCTCCTGACATAGAACCTCTCTTTGAAAATGGTGATTGGAAGTACAGATGAAGTTAATCCAGAGTTTCCCAATTCCTCATTTTTTGTATACCAATGAATACTTTGCATAGAGACTATGTATCTATATGGCTTTAATATAGTTAGGGGTATAAGCTACTATTATCCTACCTTTATGATAATGACTATGGTTTGTTATTGTTCCCTAGTTGTTCAAGATCAAGAGTTTCCATATGCTTCACTACATAACTTAGTTTTAAGCAAACCAAAAATAACAAGTCTAATTGTATTAATAAAATCTTCTATTAGAAGATGTTTTTGTAGATCAATCATACCTCTTGCATTCTATCAAAGTATTATGATTTTAAGAGGATTTGTCCTTTTTCTTTTAGCTTTACACTCTGATTGCCTCTACTGCACAATTGTAAACTCTCTTTACTCAGAATTTACTTCATCAGGATTTGCTTTAATAGGACCTTCCACTTTCTCTTGACCTTTTCCAATTTTAGGTTCCATTTGAGCTTTTGTTTCATTAGCTAGGTTAAAAACTTCTACTACTATTTTTGAGGAGGCAGTTATCTTCATTTTCAACTTCAATTATGTATATGGATTATAGTACTTACTCAAGGTTAAGACTTGTTTGGTTTAGTGGAGGAGTTGTTTCCATTTGGGGATCTACCTCAACTCATATAAGTTCATCATTAGAATTTTATGGATAATGTTCTTCCAATAAGCTTACATTCTTTCCCTATGGTATGCAAGGAAGGATGTAATTGATAAGTTACTATAATGGAGTCTTAGACTTTCTAGTCGCCATTATTTAGGTGAAGTAATGGGATCACTTCGAGGAGGTCCTTGGAGATGTCTACATTGATACAAAGTATGGTATACCTAACTCTCTTTCTTATAGATTTAACTAGCTAGCAATCTTAAACCTTTAGTGCTCTAGTATTCAATCAAGACTTAGGGGAGTTTAACCTATAAAGGGATATGATTATGGTACATTTCCTAAAGTTTGATTCCAGGATTCCATATTTGGAGAAGAAGGGGATGGTTTTGCACATGCCAAAGACCAATTTCTTATACTGCAGAAGCTATAATGATCTAAACAGGAATATGTTGTCCTCATTCAATGATGTATCTACTAAACCTCTTGCCTTCCATTACTTTACAGCCCGCTATTTCACAACTAAAAAGGAAAGATGTTTCCCTAGAAAAAACCCACCATAGTGGTTAACCAATAAGGTTTTTTATTGAAAATTAATGAGTTTATATTCAATATGAAAAATAAACATCCATCATGGGTTACAATCTAGATGTAGACTATAAAAGGATCAAAGGACCTCTTCCTAGATAAAAAGTAAGAAAATATAATTATCTAGTTTTATCTTTATAACACTTTCATTCAAAGTTCCATGTTGTTTTGGTGTTAGGGGAGAGGTTATTTGTTACTCCTTTTGTTAACATCGAGAGCCAGCTATGTAAAATTATTTTATGGTAGACTTGTTAAATCTCTCCTGCTTTTGCTCTGAAAATTCTTATATTCCTCTCCTGTCATATGAAATACACCACTATTGCAAAGCATATTTTTAAAGTTTTATAGCTTGCACTTCTATCCATATTCAATTTGGTGACTCAATCTACTAGTTCTTCTCATAGTTGAGTTAGTAATTAGACCCCCATGCTAACTTTTATCCTTCCCTATATTGGTTTTGTGTACCTGCATTTTACTAGGAAATAGTCCATTATTTCACTCTTAAATTTGCATAATTCACAGTTTGGATTCTCAGTATTGATCTTTATTATGTCTTTTGTATCTAGCTTCCTTATAACCCCTAGCTAAAGGATTTCCACATGTGCAAGTTGGATATCTACTTCCAAGACCATGTCACTCCATTTCACTCATTGTAATAACGCATTCCTCCACTTAAGAATTTATATGCTGTATGAAGTCATATGTGTCATATCATATGAGAATACATGAAGTGCATTTCATTTACATGCATCATATTCACATACATACATGAATTATGATTTAGCACACATTGCGAAGATAGTTTATGCACTTAATTGATTTATTTCGAGGTACGAAAGATTTAAAACATCTATGTTATGATTAAGTGATCGTGAATTGATCATGTCTCGAATTCTAGTTTAATGGAATAAAATTAGTGAATTGGAATTTATTGTCATAATTGGGTGATTAATGAAGTGATATGTGCATCTAGTATAGGAAAAATGTTGAATAGTAAGATAAAATGATACGTGGAAATTTAAGTTGAATGAGTCTATGAGAAGGCGACATCTAGCATCAGTAATAGAGTGATAAATGGAGGTATAGTTGAGTAACATATGGTCTAGAGATTTAATGACAAGTGTACTAGTTATGAAATTACAATTGGTAGCTTATAGAAGAAGACATATGGCATAACCTTTTGCTTAACAAGTGTTAGGACAAGTTGCTAAACCCTAGCCACACACTTATTCCACAACACATACACCCATGGAAGACCACTTTCTCTTTTGTTCTTACTTCATGCTTTCCTCTTATCGTCTTCCATTACTTACATACACTTACACAACCCCCATAACCTTAAGTTTTTCCCCAAATTTTGCACTTTGCTACTTTAATGTTTTGTTGCCTTCATCTTATTGTTGAAACCCCTTTCTATTTCTATCTTGTTCTTGGAGTATGCTTTATCCTTGCATGTTTGGTGGACTAAAGTAGCTTGATGACTCTGGAGGTTTTAAGCTGAATAAGTAGGTGATTCATTGACCTATTTTGATATATGTTAGCATAACATTCATCAAGATTAAATTGAGATGGAATGTATATAGGGTTGATGATAAGTTGTGCTGAAATTTGATGGATGAATTGGTTATGTTTTGATTGTGTGAAACTATACATTAGATGCTATTCAGCAGATGATTTTGGGTTAGGATTTGAGGTATAATAAAGGTGAATTTATGTTAAGGAAAGATGCTCATATAGTGATCTTGAAATGGGAAAGAACTAGGACTACATGTATGATAAATGGGAATAATAGTTTCTGTTCTAATTTTGATGCTTGAAAGACTATAATTTATAAGTTCCCAATTGAATGATTTTGAGTTGAAATTGGAGATGAAGTTAATTAGGAAATGAAGTAGCTTTGAGGTAAAATGGAGGTTCAATCAATGGATAATTATAATGGTGTTAGAATTTAGAAAAAGATTGCAGGAAATGGATGGTGAATTATCTTTTCACCCATCCCACAATCGTGGAAGCTGTATAGCTTCTTCCCATAATCGTGGGCAATGCCTTAATGTGAGAAACTTTCTATTTTTTCTTTCCACGATCATGGAAAGGTACCCATGATTGTGGGAACTGTTTGGGAAGTGAAAAGCTCTGTTTTGTGTGATTATTGAACCAACTAAGGATACGTTACTTTACTTTGGTGTATTTAGATCGGATTAAGGTTTGAAATGGACTTATATGGTTGTTTAATTGATTAACTAAGGATTTGATAAGTTTAAGTTGATAATTGATGTTAGAATAGGAATGGATTGTTTGATATCAATTCAGATGAATTTGGGAAGTGTGAGTTGTTAAAAAAATGAAGATGTTCTTATGAATGCAAATGTGATGCAAGGGATATAAGTCATGAATTAGGTATGATTGAATGAGAATTGGGAAGTTATGTGAGTATGGAATGTTAAAAAGTGATGGATAAATGTATGGTTAAATGAATTTAGAGTAATTGAGATTTCTTAAGGCATTGATCTAATAGTCAATAAGTTATGTACAAGATATGACAAATGACTAGGCAAGATTTGTAAATAAGGTTACATACCCCGGATAGTCAGTTGAACATGCATCAAACATAACACATCTACATGCGCATGATTGAATATTCATTTGGTTGGACAATTTAGTAACGTGTGAACTATGTGTGTATTGCATGATATAGAAGTGCAAATACATTGACAACATCTAGACATTGCCAGATTATTAAGGCAATTACTTACTGGAGCTTACTGTAAGTCAACCTACATGTTCTCTCACTATAATCTAACTGCTTTGCATAAAATTCAGTTATTGAATTGTTACTCGTGTGATTGTGATAATTCTGAACCATCAATTTTCTGAGGAAAATGATATTCGGGAATGTATTGGAAGTGTTTTGTAAATGTACGTCAATATGGAAATATATGTTCTCAATTGAATGTTGAATGTCGCAGTTAGATATGAATAATGTGGTATATGACTTAGATATACTGAATGTGAAATAATGAATGGATCATATGTGAATTGTTGCATCTCACTACACTAAAATGCATAAATAGATAAAGGAGTTGTGACTGGGGTGACATAAGTGAAAAAGAACGTAAAGCTAAAAAATGTCCACAATGAGCCACAGGCTCAGTTATCAATGAGCCCAGTATCTATAATGGGTACGGCATAGTATATAAAATGAGCCTGGTATCCACAACAGATACATGATAGTCACATAGATGCTCAGTCATAGCAACATAAAATTGGAAGTGAGTCTTATGTGCATTTGCATCTATATCTTTACATTTATTCATGAGATTGATTGCAAATAAATGTTGAATTCTGTTGATTTAATGATGTGTAATGCTTGTGTACATGTTGATGATATAAAGAATTGAGATAAATGATTAGATTGGTCTGAAATGACTCTATAAAGTCTTTGTATTCATAATATGCTTATTGAAACATGACAAATAATGTGATAAATAAGGGATTTGATTTTGGATGAGTTGTTATACTAAATGAACTGTGTTTAATACATAAGGCGTTTATATTCTGCTTGAGTGAGCGCATTGATGATGGTTCACTCATTGAGTTTGCAAAACTCATCAAAATTGCAAACATTGATTTTCATGTACTAAAGAGACTTAGCTTCTAAGATAATCCACTAGTAGTCTAGTATTATCAATTTTGGAATAAGAAATGGCTAAAAGGTCGGTTAGCTGACACAAGAGTATAGATAGGATATTTTGGTGTAACATTCTTCTTCATGTAAAACATCTTATAAAGAGTAGGAAGCTTTTAGATGTTGTTAGTAATGAATATGTGTGGATTATATACTGTAATGGTATAATGTATGTTCATGTTTATGAATAAAATGAGAAGTTTTGATCTTCTTAAATACATGTGTTAGTAAGATGCCTTAATAAGTGAATGTGATAGCTCTAAGATGCCATTCCCGTATGGTATATTCTCGAATATTCTATGAATGTTCGGGCATATGCACCATGGTAGTGGTATGTTACAAATTTTGGTATCAAAGCATAGTTTGACATCCCTAGGGACATATAGGAGTAGTTTAGCATGACATTTAGATAGAAACTTTTATAGTGATCATGATTGTTGGTTGTTATAGGTCATCCGTCGTAGGAGACTGAGTTATTGAGTCAGCTGACCTTAAGTCAATAGGATTTAATAGAGAGTCTCCTATGCCTTAGTCTGAGCCAATGTCTCAGAGAGTACCTGAGAGGAGAGAAAGGAGATATGAAAAACTTAGGAAGTAGTGGGCTATGGAATTCTATAGAAGTACAAAACCTACTTAGTCAAAAGGTCGGTTAGAAAGGATATTGCGGATATTTGACTAGATGGACTGCGAGTCTGACGAAAGATTCAACTATACAGTCTCACTACTTCAGGGTCCAGCCTAATAATGGTGGAAGACTATTTTTGATCGCTTAGCCCGAGCCTGTAGACTAACGAGGGAAGACTTTTTGAGGGTCTTCAAAGAGAATTACATGCCAAAGATTTACTTAGATAGAAAGATGAAGGAGTTTTTAGATTTGAAGTAGGGAAGTCTCACTGTAGCTAAGTACGAAGTGCAGTTTAACGAGTTAATGGGGTATACTATTGCCTTGATTTCAACTGAGGAGGAAAAATGTAGGAGATTTGAAGATGGATTGAGTATGAAGATTTGGACAAGGCCAGCAATTACTAATTTGAGTAGTTTCACTAAACTAAGAGCTGGTTCCATTAGAATCGAACAACTGTTGAAAGATGATCAAGGAGAATACAAGCAGGAGTTCAAAATGAAGAGGCTTGGTGAATTTCAAGCTAATTCTAGCAGAAGGTTTGATAAACACCAAATTAGATTGTTATGATCACACAGAGATCGAGATAGTCAAGGATTAGGCTAAGAGGTTGTTTTGCTTATGCTAGTGGTAGAGGGCTCACTTCGGGAGGACATTTGTATGGTAGATAGACACAACAAAGCCCTAGTTGTGAACATTGTGAGAAAAGTCATAGTGGGATATGCTAGAAGATATCAGGAGCATGTCTACATTGTGGCCTTTTTTAGCATCAAATCAGAGATTGTCTTACTATTGTAAGAGCTCAGTCTAGAGTGAGAGGAGGATCGGTAATTGAAGTGACTGTTCAACAAAACATAATGACTAGAGTAAGACAAAGAGGTAGAGGCAAGGGTAGAGCTAGTTTTATAGGTTTTACTACTAGGACTGAGACACGGAGTAACCAATCAAAATCCTAGACTTGGGTCTACACCATCATTAGACAGGAGGCTCAGGACTCCCTAGATGTTGTAGCAGGTGTGTATGCATTATTAGATCCAAGATCAACGCATTCTTTTATTACTCCTCATCTGGAATCTAAATTACATTATGAAAAGAGATATTGAAATGTGAATTAGAGGTGAGTACTCCATTAGGTAGTGCTACCATGATTAGGAAGGTTTGTAGAAGGTGCATTATTTAGGTTGATTAGGCAGAGCTAGAAGCTGATTTGATAGTATTGCAGTTAAAGAGATAGATCTTATCTTAGGTATAGAGTGGCTTACTGCATATATGGGTATCATAAACTGCTACACTAAGGAGGTAATTATTAAATCTCCTAATCAGTTAGGAGTAATATTTTAATCTGTTAGTCAAGTAGTGCCAACCAGGCGAATTTCATCAATAAGTTCTCTTAGATTGAATCAAAGGGGATGTGAGGTACCTGAACTGAGCAAACACTTTAATATATTCCCATTGTTAGGTAATTCCTGGATATGTTTCTCACCGAATTACTAGGATTACCCTCAAATAAGGAAACATAATTTACTATCGATTCCTCTATATAAGTGATTAAAAGTTTCTTTTATCAATTGGTGACAATTTCATGGTTTTTATTACACTTCTTGGCTCTTATTTTTGGATTTTATACCTAATTTGACTTTTGAGTGCTTGCCTTTAATTTAAGTAGTTTGAGGGTAAAATTGTCACAAATAATTAGTAATTACACTCAACTAATTTTCTAGAACAATTGATACTACAAACTACCTTTTTTTAATTATAGGAGATTCGAGAATTAGAGCTAAGGAGTGAAGGCCAAAGATGACAATTCAATAAGTCAACGAGGGCAACAGGCAAGTTTTCCGCAGTGACAGGATGTTATGTCGCGATGAACTCTAAAGATTTACTGAAGAGAACATTCGGGAAAACTTCGTCGTGGCAAAGATTATGTTTACGCCACAGCAAAAGCTAAAGTTGACTTAATAAAATCTTTCGAGAAAAGTTTGTTGCGGTGATACATCTCCTCGCCACAGTGAAACCTTCAAATTGACACAGACTCGGACCATTTTTGGCAAACTAACTGACTGTGCAACCCAATCCATCAACCTATTTTGTGAAAAAGACCTATTTTAGGTTAATTAACAATAAGGAACAGAGAGTCAACACTTGATAGACACTTCAGTTACACTCTCCATCATCTTTCTTTCATCTCCATCGATGCACTCTCTATCGTCTTCTCTCTTTATATCATTTTTCTTCCATTTTTCCACCATCGGTTGCTACCATGGGTATCTCCAATAAGTTCTCGGTTGTGAAGTCTCTTAGAGCTATACGTGGCTAGGCACCTCTATCCTTTTAAAGATATAGAAATGACTTGAGTTCAACGGGCTTAAAAGGGGAGTAGCTTAATCCATGTTTAGCTATGATTTATGAACTCCTAGGTTT
>JAOQMP010111070.1:0-14133 GCA_027563575.1 Erythroxylum pedicellare
ACAAGCTCTTTAATTAGGTTCAATTGTTAGACAACCTAGAATAAGCTCTCTAGATTTAGTGTGACAATAGCATTACGTAATAGGTAAATAGGTTAATCTAGTGAACAACTACACAAACTTGGGTCATTTAACCTATGTTATGTTGTCCATAATGATGCACAACCATTAGTTCATCACAAATGAATCAGAGTTACAACAATTACATATTGCAGTCTACATCTTGGCAATGGGTTCATAAATAAATAATCTATCCACATTCTGATAATGGGTTCATACATAAATAATCTATTTGAAGTGTTTAAATCAATCGTACATAAATCGTAAAACATTAAACAAAGAATACCACAATCAATTCCAAAAGAGAATGAGAACAACACAATTAGATTAACAAATTCCCAAACATGTTTGCCGCCCTCAATATCCCCTTTGAATCAGAAAGATTAAGGTTAGCTCCTTATAGCTCTCTAAGAGGTAAGAAATTTGCCCCTTTTGGCTTTTTAAATGTTCTTTTATAGTTAAAATTAGGGTTCTACATAACATGTGGTCAGCTATATGAGCATGTAGGTAATATTATGTGTCATTTTTACCCAAATTTGTGAACTTACGTAGTTTTAGTGAGCTACATAGCCATGTAAGTCCACACATAGCCGTGTAGGTTACAAGATAAGTTGAAATTGTATGGAGTGAGCTATACAGTCATATAAGGCCATGTAAGTCCACACATAGCCGTGTAGGTTGTAAGATAAGTTGAGACTGCATCTCCATGGTCCTACACCCTTCTAGTGAGTTACACGGTCTTATACACGCCTATGTAAGTTGCAGTAACTTAATTTCTTTCCCATCTTCACCCTAATTCATCTCCTTTTTGTTCGAAAAATGCATATAAGTGAACATTGGTTATTGTTCCTCTAACTTTACCTAAAACAAAATATGAATCAAAATAAGTATCTTAAGCACATCATAATATTAACCACTAAGCATTAAGGAGTAAATATATAGTCAATCAAGAACTTAGCACTTAGTTTTGTACTTTACTAACATATTCCCTTTCAATTTTTTAATTTTATGTGTTTAAAGTTGTATTTTTAATTTTTTTTCATTTTAATCCAAACATACATATAATTTATGTTGAGCTAATAGACATGGTAGAAGATAGTTAGTTGAAAAAAGATAGAACCAATCAAGTTAAAGAATGAATTGAGTGAGTAGAAGCTAATTTATGCTAATATATATTAAAGTACATATGATGGTGTCAAAACAACATAAAATAGTGTCAAGAAACCTAATAAAACCAAAGCTAATGTGAGTAGTACATCTAATGTTTGTTTCAAAATAAAGTACAACATTAAGGAAACAAAAGGTTATTAGTGCTAATGTCAAAGATCTTTCTAGTGTCAATTACATCTTGAACTTTAATAGTATGTAAGATAAACTTGACATTTTTTCCCCAAAACCCTAAATCCCTCCTTTCGTAACCTCTCAATACCTTAAGTACTTGTTTTTCTTCAAATCATTCACTTTTGTCATTAAATTAACCTATTAAAAAACAAGTTTTACCTAATATAAAACCCTTAATATTCCAAAAGTATACAGATCATAAACTTGTAGTAATTAAGGTATCGATCCTATTAGGAATTAGGTAAAACTAAATAAACATAACTTTGTCTAAGGTTGTGAATTGTGATTTAAGTGAAAATAAAATTCAGAAAATAAAAAAGTCAAATAAAATTGGGCATTTAACCATTTAACAATTGAGCTATCACAATAAAACAATGATGATCAAGTATGAAAGTCTAGGATTCATTCTATCATCATTTTGCTCCCTTAACCATTTTTTATTCAATTGGTGTCGATCTTAGATTTTTGAAGGATTTGATTATTCTTTGTCAAGACCTAATAAATTAACCCAATTAATCATCCCTAATTTATTACAAAATTCCAAATTTTCAATCTCTTAATTCACAAAAGCAATCTAATGTTTTCAACTAGTCCTTAAGTGATCTATCGGATAATCGAGTTTTCACACAAGATCTCTCTTCATATGATTATCAATTTGATATTTTTGTGACTTATTAGGTCGTTAACTCTCATTACCTGACCTAATCAGATTGCTTTTGTCTCACTCTCTTGATTTGTTGTTAAAGTATAAGCAACCACAAATATCACAACTTAATAAGATTGTATTGAAATAAGAAAATGATTAAGTCACAAAATAAGTCAAGGACAAATCATAATCTGAAATTAAAACGTAATAAATGTGTATAGCATCCTCAATCTCAGTTCATAGATTAAGCTTAAAGAAAATAAACAAAGGAAGAAGAAAGAACTTAAGTTATACTAGTATGGAAAATGTTGGAACAACTGATGCTCCCAATGCTCCCTTCTTGATCTTCCTCGCTTTTTCCGCAATTCGGTAAAATGGAGGTTGATGTTTTTGGGTATCTTTATGTTCATTTATAGTAAATGTGTGACTTAGGGTTAAGTTTAGGGCTTACCTAAATCACATTGTCCTAAAAAATGCCCTCCAAACATAAAACAAATGGAAAATCCTATATCTGGCAAATGCCTGTCACAATTGTGACCCAGCATAAGAACCTTATGTCACAATCATGATACTCCATGCATGATTGTTACACTAGGGAAGAGTCTTTTGTCATGACCATGACAATCTATACACAATCGTGACCTTGCCTTTTAGCCCAAGTATGTTCCAGCTTCCTTCAATCTTCTTTCATCTGGTTTCATTCCCTAACAAACACATCAAAACACCTTAAGAAAACAAGATTAAGATCCAAAATCATGCTCTAAACCACATCAACTATCAACATCCCCACACTTAAAATTTTGCTTGTCCTCAAGCAAAACAAAAAAAAATACAAACTCAAACAAACCATTCAATAACACATACATTCATGCAACATGCACTAATGATACAATGACATCTAACTTCACCAAACCAATTTAACCTTAAACAACAATCATTCAAGTTGTTCCAACACATTAACCTATGCAATTTAAGGCTAAGCACCTTGGATTGAATATAAATACTAATCAAGACATTAACATTATATTCATTCACCTTTGGATAACAGACATTGATAATTAGTAGTCAATCAAAATTGCAGCTATCACTAAGTAAATTTTTATGAAAATTCTTATTTTCAAAGATCGGTAGGATTTATTTATTGAAACACTACTTTTTTTTGTTTTATTTAACCTTGACTTAGTCTTTTAATGTAAAGGCAAACATTTTGTCGTGAATGTCCCTCGATTACTTAACTAGGCCACACTTTATTAATTAATTTGGTTGGAATGTCATTTTAACCTTTTAACACGAAGATAAACATTTTGTCGTAAATGTCCCCAATTACTCAGCTATATCACATTCGCAACTAGCTACTAGCTCTATTCATAACCCAAAGGTCAGCAAAATAGTTATTTACTTAAAACACTTTTTTTTAAATTCATATAGCCTACCTCATTTCTTTTTAGCTAATTGTCCTCATGAAAGATTACTAATGATGCTACTCATTCAATTGATTTTCAATTATAAATGTATGTAAAAAAATTTCTAAGGTGAATGCGCTAACGTCATATCCTAATTAATCATGCATATTTAACCAAAGATACTTAGAACACAAATTTCACAAGATAATATGTCTTTACAGCTTCAATAACTATGTTCAAAGCTAAACTACTTCCGTCAAGTTATAGCCATTGACACATTCACACGATTCAGACTTATACTCACACCATGTCAACCTAAGAAAAAAGTAACAATATGACATGCAGAACTCACACTCATGTTGACAATAATAATGCAAACCTCCCACACTTGGACAACATATTTTTCTCAATATAAGGAGAAACAACAACATATAAAGGTAACTAAAAATTGACAAGAAAAAGAAAAAAATATGTTATGGTGATTAAGGTGGTGACGCTGATGGAGATAGGATCTGAACATCTTGAATAGAAAAGTATTATAAATTATCATGATGTCGCGACACTATCATTGTTGTTCTTGCGCCACCTCCTTCAATAGTTTGTTATTGTCTGCAACCAGCACCTTCTCCCATCGTGTTGCTTCCTCATCCTCATTCTCCTCACTAGTTAAGTCTTCAACTTACTACTGAGGTGGTGTGGAGCTTGAACTAGCATGCCTTATCCTATACTTCACGTGTGTTTTAAAGCTAACATCTTAAAGTTCCATATGTTAGATTTCCAAGATCTTAGCTCTCTTTAAACGATGATGATTAAGAAACTCAGGCATAACAGATTAGTCCATGAACATTACCACCATAATAAACAACAATTGTAGTAACTAGATAACTGCTTCTCTTTCTAAGAGTAGTAGTTATTTAAAGATATATGTAGTTATGCAAACTTTAACGTCATTATCTATGCACCAAAAAATAAACAATTCTTTCACAGAGTACTTGTTACTTTTGAATTTATCAAAAATGATGTGACACATAAATTTGTGAAGTAACAAATGTTTGGGATTATGAAAAACATTGTTACGGGCATTCCTAACATTAAAGTCATATATCCTAGTCAATTAGGTAAAATAACTCTTGGCACAAAAATTATCATATGTATCAACTATGTTTAAATCCAGGAATCCACCAATTTCACACATCATCATAATTCAAGTGGTATGGTTGACCCCACAAATGAAACCAAAGTTTAGCTAGGTTATGTGAAGAGAAATATAAAATTCACGGGTCAGCTCATCATACACAACGTAATTAAAATAAATGAACTTGTCCCATTGAATTTTACTACTCAAATTCTCAATCTTTTCTTTCAACCCAAGATTATCCAAGATATCAAAGTCAAAATACCTTGGCATGACTACACTTCTAGAGCGAATGATTTGAAATTGAGTCCTTTCATCTTTTAAATATATCAAAAAAGGTGCTCCAAAGTCTATTGCCCTATTCTATACATCGAGCCCCGCTTCTTGAGCCTTCCCTTTGATTGAGAGCATTCGACAGTTTGCTTGGTTCTTGGTCCTGTTATGAATTGTAAATATCCAAAAATTGATCAAAAGCACAACAAAACTCACCAACACTACCCAAAAACGTTAATGAGTATAATATCACCAAATCTTATGAAAACCACTCAAAAAATGCAAGATTTATGTTTAAAATGCAAAATATGGGAAAGAGAGAGGTAGATTTGGGTGAAAGATGCAACAGAACAATAAAGATCTAAAAGAAGTGCAAAGAAAAGGGAAAGAGTTTTGGTGGTGGCTAAACCTAGAGAGAGAAGTAAAGTGTGTGTAAATGGGGAGAAAGATGAATATAAGGGTTTAGGGTGGAAGAAGGAGGGATAAAATGGGGAAAAGGGCTTGAAATTTTGGTTTTTTCTACATTCCAAGCCATATGTCAAAATCGCGACTCTTAGGTCACGATCGTGATAATAACATTTTAACTCAATCCACGATCATGACCTTTAGTGCACAATCATGATAGTAAGTATTTTAACTAAGTCATGATCGTGAAATAAAGGATTTTAACCAGTCACGTTCGTGAGATAAGGGATTTTAACCAGTCATAATGGTGACAAAGCATGCATGATCATGATATGGTGAATTTGATACCCTTTGTCTCGTTTTGTCGTGCACGATTGTGACAGTAGGTATTTTAACTAAGTCATGATCATGACAAAAAGGATTTTAACTAGTCGCAATCATGACATAGCATGCATGATCGTGACATAGTGAATTTGATACCCTATGTATAGTTTTGTTGTTCTTCTTCATATAACCTTTGAGATTTCTTCCCTAACATATATTCTCTTCAACTCCATATAGTTTGTCCATCCACACCATTCCAAATCACCATAATAAAGAAGAAAAACTTAATTCTAGAATTCAAAATAAACTTAACTACACAGCATTTGCAATCTAACTACTACATATGCTAAGTTATGGTCATTAGCTTGACCTTGCATTCTTCAAAACTCAATCAGGATCAATTATGAGTGGCTTGCTACCACCCTTTTTGGTAACTTTTAGTTTAGTAGCTTGTACATAAACTACATGTGGTGAGATACTAAAAAGGGAATGATCAATCAAATTAGGAAATCCAAGTAACGCCAATAATGCCCTTCTCGATAACAGACTGTCAACATAATCAAGAATGATAAAATCCCCTGAATCTTTAACGAAATCAAACATTTTATGTTGTAGGAAGGCAAATTGCTCATCTTTTTTTGCAATAACCATTGTCCACTCTTCCACTTCAGTTTCTTGATGAAGGACTTCTAAATATTCCTCAAAATCTATATCCTTTGTCACCTATTCCTCATAGCTTACTTCTTCAAAGCAGACCTTCTCTTGCGCTTTGATATACTCATACATTATGTCTATTTTCATGCAAGAGCTACTTTCTTTCAGATGTTTCAAGTCTTTGTTCATAAACTCCACTTGCTCGTCACCAATCTGAAGAAGCAATTTTCCTTCATGAACATTTATCAGCGCTTTTCTAGTCTTCATAAAAGGTCGTCTAAGAATTAGTGGATAGTTCTTATCCTCTTCGAAATTTAATATAATGAAATCCACAGGAATAATGAACTTTTCCACCTTTACAATAACATCCTCCACCATGACAAACGGTTTCTTTATGTATCGAACTGCCAACTAAATACGCATCAAAGTTAGCTTTACATCGCTGAGCCCTAATTTCCTAAAAGTTGACCAAGGTATAAGATTTATACTTATGCCTAAGTTACATAAACACTTTGCAAATTCTAACTCCCAACTATACAGGGTAGCTTCCAAGATCTTTCAACTTTGAAGGCATATGACTAATGATAATAGAGCTACAACTTTCGGTTAGTGCAACCATTTGATTCTCTTCCCAAGTCCACTTCTTTGTTAATATATATTTAAGAAACTTTGCATACTTAGGCATTTATTCTAATGCCTTTATAAAAGAGATATTAATTTGCCCAAGAACTTTGCAAAATATGCATCTACTATGTTCTTTATTAATAGTTGGGGGAATGGAATCTTAGGTAGTTAGGGCTAAGGGGCAACATAAGGAGGGTACTCACTTATATATATATCTTTCTTCTTCTATTCGTGGTCTTCTTCTAGGTGGCTTTCAGATCTTTTCTCTGCTGGTTGCTCCAGTTCTTCCCCATTTATGAGTGTGAATGCTTTGAGTTGCTCCGTTAGGTTGGCTTCAGTGTTTCTCGGGAGACTCCCCACTCTTTCTGTCGATAATGCGTTCACCAATTAACTCACTTAGACCTTTAAATTATGAATGAAAGAGGCATGGTTTTTAGTTACCCGCTTGAATTTACCTTCAAACCACTTTTGAGCTTCATCCATGTTCATAAGTTGCCTAAGATTTTTTCTAGTTTAGAGCCAGTAGAATTGGATTTCTATTTTTGAAATCCAGGTGGGCCTTGATTTTAAAATTGAACTCCTAAATTGTTTAACCAAGAAAATTTTGGGTGGTTCCTTCACCTAGGTTTATAAGTTTTAGGATAAGGATTATTTCCTCCTCGACCAAATTGTGCTCCCATGAATGGTATCGTGGTTAGCTTTCCCATATAATTCAGACCTATGTTGAATTACTTTAACTAGAGCTAATGAAGAGGCTCTCATGCTATTGCGTTTCCTGCTTGAATTGTCAATCTTGGCTTGTATTTCTATCATTGAATCGACAATAATGGCTCCCTTCTGATCGTGGAAAGTCATTTGTTGTCTACTTCTATCTAACGTCTAAAGACAACTATTGCTTACCATCTCTTCTAGCATATCCTCTGCTTCCTTACCTATTTTTCTCATTAGAGATCCTCTAGATGCCGCATCAATGGTACTTCTTGTGGGTAGATTAACTCCATTGTAAAAGGTTTGTAACTTTATAAAATGACTCCCCATCACTTTATTGGAAATTTATAATCGCCTTTGTTAACTTTGTTGTCTTTGTAAAAGGGAAGTACTTGTCCAAAACTGCACACACGAGCTGCTCCCAAGTTATTATGTTTATGTTTATAAGGGTTAGAGAATGATATCATGCCTTAGCTCTATCCCTTCTCTATCCCTTAGTATGAAGGGGAAGAGCCTCAGCCTAACTGCATCTTCTCACATTCCATGATATCAAAAGGTATCACATATTTCTAGAAAATTCCCAAAATAGGCATTAGGATCTTCATTAGCTAACCCATAAAACTGCATAATGGTTTGTAGCATATTTAACAAATTTAGCTTGATCTCGAATGGTGTTGCTTGCACTGGTGGTCTAATGATGCCTTGATGTACAACATTGAACCCTTATCTCATGAAATCCATCGGGGTTCGCTACTGGTTTTCTTGATAATGCCTTTCTACCATCATTCTTTTTCTCTCTTCTTAACGTCTCACCCTTTGAATAGCTTGTTCTATCCTCACGAAATCAAGTGCTAAAGTTTCTACAACCTTGCTTGACTCTGAGCAACTCATATATTCATGCAGTCGCAAAGACACAAAAAAAGTGAAATAGAAATTCCTTAGAACAAAGGCATTTAACTAGTCCTAAACTAAATTCCCCGAAAACGACACTAAAATTTGTTTAAGTAAGTTTTACCTAATATAAAACCCTTAATATTTCGCAAGTATACAAATCATAAACTTGTAACAATTAAGGTATCGATCCTACGAGGAATTAGCTAAAACTAAATGAACCTAACTTTATCTAAGGTTGTGGAATATGATTTGAGTGAAAATAAAATTTGGAAATTAAAACAATCAAATAAAATTAAGCACTTAACGACTTAATAATTGAGTTGTCACAATAAAACAAGGATGATCAAGTATGAAAGTATAGGATTCGTTTTATCGTCATTTTGTACCCTTAATTGTTTTTAATTCAATTAGGGGTGGATCCTAGATTTTCGAAGGGTTTGATTATTTTCTCTCAAGTTCTAATCATTGAACCTCAATTAATAATCCCTAATTGATTACGAAATTCTAGATATGCAATCTCTCGATTCACAAAAACAGCCTAATGTTTTAAACTAGTTCTTTAGTGATCTATCGGATAATTAAGTTTTCACATAAGATCTCTCTTCATATGATTATCAATTTGATAATTTGCATGACTTATCAGATTGTTAACTGTTAACCTAATCAAATTTGCATTACAAGAGTTTGGGGAGATATTTGGCATATACTTTGGTTCCCTCATTATCTAAGTAAGTGACTCTTTCAATCCCATAGTCCTAGAAAATTAAACCTAAAGTTTTGATTTGAGTTGGATGAACTTGTCTTTTGGGCATATAAGCTATTATGGACTATTAAGGATAATTAACTTCGAATTGTTAGACATTGCAAAGATATTCGCATTATGTTCTTTATATTGCGAGATGTTTATTAACTAATTAGTAATTGTGAAGGTATTGGATTAGTGAACTTTAGGGAATATATTGCAAATTATGGTAAAGATACTGGTGTCATTGACTTTCTTATATGTTTAAAGATGGTTCCTATAATACAAATAGTGATCAAAAGAAAAATGATTCATGCTAGTGCATGTCGAACATACCAAAAAATAAAACTTAACTCTGCACACTAAATTTGAATTAGTGGTGATTAGGGATTGTATGCATAAAGTGTGTGTGTGAGTGTGTGTCTGTGTCTGTGTCTGTGTGTGTGTAGCTTTTGTTAGGAATGATCAGTGTTTAGGATATGGGGTGTTTAATTGGAATCTATAAACAAAATAAAGTAAAATTGAACTAATGAAGCAAATTAAATCAAATAGTGAAAAAATGATGAGGTTGATTAATGAGTTTAGAATTCAATCTCATCCTACATACAAATGACCTACTTAATCATTGTGTTGTTCTTATACCTCTCTTAAAAACTATTAATCATAGGTTAACAATAAGCTTTGTTAATCTCAATTTTTGCTTAGGTTGTATCTAATCATAATAAGCTCTCTAATTAAATCTAGTTATTAAACAACCTAGAATAAGCTCCCTATATTTAGCATGACAATTGCCTTATAAACTAGAAACATATATTAATCTAGGCAACAACTACATAAGCTCGGGTTATTTAACATATGTTATGTTATCCTTAATGATTTATAACCATTAGTTTAACCCAACGAATCAGAATTACAATGATCACATATTGTAATCTATATTCTGACAATGGGTCCATACATAAATAATCTATTGAGAATGAGAACATTAATCATTCATACATGAATCCCTAAAACGTTAAGCAAAGAATATCACAAACAATTTCTAAAGAAATAAAACAACACTACAAGATGAAGATATGCCTAAATGTGTTCCTCAACCTTGATTTCACCTTTGAATAGGAAGAAGGTTAGCTCCTCAGAGATATCAAATAAGTAAAAGTTTTGACCCCTATTGTGCTTCTAAAACCCTTAATGTTATGTTAGGTCCCTTAAATGTGCTTAAATAGTAAAATTTAATTTTATGTTTATATATGGCCGTGGTAAGCTATATGCCTAACTACACGACCATATAAATGGTTGTGTAGATTGCAGGTTGTGATAAAATGATCCTACACACTTCAGAGAGTTATACGGTCCCATACATGGTCATGTAGGTTGTAGGAACTTTATTTCTCTCATTTATCTGGATAATGTAATTCAAAGTCATCAAAGCTACTGAAGTAGGAAAAATACTCAATGGAGTATCATGTGCAAAAAATTAGCACCCACTCAAACTGGGTACCATCAGCTATAATGAATGAAAAACTTTATTTAATAGTTTAGATTTAACCTTTCGCACTATAAACCATATGAAGCATAAGGAATTCGAAGAAATCACTCTTAAAAATTGATGATAAATATATTGTAACAATAAGGAGTGACCTTTCAAAACAACATCTCCATCTTTTGCATCATAATTAAATCACCCATTCCATACAACTTTAGGAGGGAAAAATAATATGTATTACTTAGCGAAACAAATGATTTCCCCCTTGATGAATCTTTTTTATTTGTTTTATTCTTTTTCCTTTTTATTTTATACTACAAAAATTGAAAGAAAATACATCAACAATGGAATTCATTATTAAGAGAGAAAATTACTTTCATTAATTACAACCAACCCACTTATAAGCTCACCCCACACTTATTCTCTTGTGCATCCACAAACATCAATAATAACAAATGCTCCAATACCTTTAAGGCTTAGGTAAGACATTTCGTTAGGTTAAAAGCATATAATGTGGTTAGCATAAAAAGAAAAGACTAATAAAGCTCAAAGGGGCTTAACATAAGGAAAAATCATATCAATAGGTAGGCTATTTGCCTAATGTAGTTTGTAAAAAAAATGCCTAGATCATTTTCATGTTAATGCATGTGATAAAAATGTGATCTCAAATAGAAAATGAAAACAACGTTAGGATGTACATGTTATGAAGGTCACACATGAACAAAGTACAATGAGACTAATATGGATGTGTCAATCTAAAAAGGCTCAAAATCTCATTGGCTTATATCTACCCAAGTAGTGCCTTTGTTTATTATTGTTAGCTTAACTCTATGTTTTCCTCATCTTGTGAAAAAATTTTGATCTCTAGGGATCACAACTTCTACACTTTCCATTTAACCTTTTTCATGGTAGGGTTTGTGTCGATGACCACTTACATGCAATGTCTTTTTAGACTCTTAATATCTACCACACCATAGGGAGTGAAATAAGTAATCATAAAAGGATCAACCCAACAAGGACATAATTTATATAGAAATAGTTTATATTTAGCACATTAAAGAAGCATTTTTTGACCAATGTTAAAGCTTTTTCTCGAGACATTAAAAGTTTTGGCCTTCTCTTTAGTTGAAACTACTTTTTATTTATTTGTATGATTCAGCTTATAATCTTCCTGTACTGAATGATTATTCAAATTAAATGCAAAAATAGAATATTCATTTTGGGAGTGCTTATTAATATAAAAAATATTAAATTGGGTAACTTCCCCATCAAATTCCATTATAAGGGTACCCTCATGAACATCTATCTTAATTTGGGTCATGTTAAGGAATGGTCTCCCTAGTAAGATAGGTATTGGATTATAGGAAGTTTCATCATTTATGTCAATTACATAAAAATCAACAAAAAATATTTGGTCATTTACCTACATAAGCACATCCTCAATCACCCCATCTAGATAAGTGTTAATATGATCAATTAACTTTATAATAACACTAGCTTTTAATGGGCCTAAATTTAAAGAAGCCTGCATGGAATAAGACATAAGATTAATTGATGGTCCTAAATCTAACATCGCTTGTTTAATCTTAGTTTTACCAATTTTGCAAGGACTAGTAAACATGTTTGGTTCCTTACACCTTAGGGGTATTTGCTTTTTGAAGACCACAGAAATAGCTTTAACCATCCTAGTCAATTTATTACCTCTTAAATTTTGCTTGTTGGTACATAATTCCCTAAGGAATTTCACATACCTTAGCACTTACTTGATTACATCTAATAGTGGGATATTCACTTCAACCTTCCCAAAGGCCTTCCAGATCTCCTTATCCTTATCATCCTTATTTGACTTTGCTAAGTTTCTAGGGAAAGGTGGAGGATTAGTCTTAATAGCAATTGGAAATTCAACATTTACCTTTGAACTAGAAGGTATATCCCTTTCCCCTTTAAGCTACTTCTCTATTTGGTCTTTATTAGCCATCCTTTATGTAATCCTTTCAGGATCCTCAAGCTTCCTATCACTCCTCAAGGTGATTACACTAACATTCTTCATATTTGTCACAGGTTATGATGGTAATTTTCCTCCTCTTTAGGCTTTTAGACGGTTTATAGCCACTACCATATAGCTTATTTAGTTCTCTAGGTTTTAAATGTTAGACCTTGTCTCTTAAAAGTTAGATTTAGTCTCCTACTAAAGCTACTACACATTCTGTTGGATTTGTAAGGTGTTAGTAGCAAAAGACTTCACTATATCTTCCAACGACGTATCTGAGGTAGAGGAGGGGGCTTGTGGTCAAGGTGGACATTGTTGTGCACCATACGAACTATTTGGAAAGTAGTCTTATTGCCTATTGCCTCCATAAATCAAGTATGGGTGATCTCTCCAACCTGAGTTATAAGTGTGGGAATAAAGGTTGTATTGGTTGGAAAAATCTCCCTCTACAACATTGACATACTCCATGTTTCCCTCTTGTAGAGTTGGGCACCCATTTGTTCGATAGTTCGCATTTGCATATATACCACAGGCTTTTACTTGTGCTTGTCCTACAGCAATTTTCCTAACACAGGATGTTAGTTCATCTAAATGATGTTATAAAGATTAATTATTTACCTCATTTACCCAACTAACATTGTTATGAGTGATAAATTTATGTGTATTAGTCGTTATACGCTTGATTAAAATTTTGGCATCTATAGGAGTCTTTTCACATAATTCTCCACCACTTGCTACATCTACTAAGCTTTTATCCATAGATAATAGTCCTTCGTAGAAGTATTGGATGAGGAGTTGTTCCATGATATTGTGGTGAGGGTAGCTGGCACACAACTTCTTGAAGTGCTCCTAATACTTATGAAGGCATTCTCCATTATGTTACTTTATCCTGCATATCTCTTTTCATATGCTTATTGTCTACGGTGCTGGAAAGAATTTCTTTAAAAAACAACCTCTACATTTTAATGCATGTGCTAACGCTCCTAGCAGATAGATCAAAAAGTTAGTCTTTTTTGCATCCTTCAATGAGAATGGGAAGACCCTTAACATAATATGCTTATCTATAACACCTGATGTTTCATACTAAAACAAACCACATCAAACTCCTTGAGATGCTTATAAGCATCCTCACTTGAAAAACTACGAAAGTTGGGCAACAGATGTATTTAACTAGATTTAAGCTCAAAAGTAACATGTTTAGCAAAATTTGGAAAAGTGATGTATAAAGGCCTTTGAGTCAAATTTGAAGCAACCATGTAGCACCCCCTTACCGTTGGGTACACATCGGGACACCCGTAGGTCATTCCGGTACATATCTTATGATAAGGGCGAGCTACGTGGGATCACTACATTCATTCCACATGGCATCATATTAATTTTACCAATAAAGCATTAATAGAAAACCACAATATTTTTAAAATCAACTTCTTCCTCATTTCATTCCATCAAAA
>JAOQMP010111079.1:0-14133 GCA_027563575.1 Erythroxylum pedicellare
CTCTAAATTTAATTTAGTAGTAGCATTACAAATTGGGATAATCGATTAATTAAGGAAACAATCACATATTATGCATCATTTAACCTAGATCATATTATCACTAATGATTACGAATCATTAGTCGCTACACATGAATTTCAACATAACAATTGCATATTATATCAATATTCTAGCAATAAGTTTGTAAATAAACGATTCAATGAATGCATTAAAATCATCTTTTCACAATACCCAATGGGTTCATACACAAATTACCAAACAATAATGAAAATCTGATTATCCATACACAACCCAAATCCATATGCCTAGGATAACATAATCAATTCAATAGGAGAGAAATAAATAACAAAAATATAAAATACACTTAACCCGAGTCGTTGGTGTCGATGTAACCTCTGAACTGATGTCAGGAACTTAGCTTTCTACAGGTCTCTCCAAAGAAAATGTTCAGCCACACTCAAAAGAGAGTAATGAACCCTAGGATAGTCTAGAACCAACAATCCAATAATTCATAATCAGTTAGGTTATCATTAAGGATAGGTAAATTTCCCTTTCTCTCAATTGATAATTTCCTTTAATTGATTCTTGGGTGTGTCGCAAATTACTTAATAATTAGTATTTTTGTCTTTGATTCTTAATTTGATTGATTGAATTAAATTCTCATATTAGTTTCAATGCATCTTAAATTTCTATTATTTATTTCTAGCCTTAGATTTTAGAATCAAATTAGTTCCCTCCTCGTGGGATCGACACCTTTGGGACTATGCTAACGAACCAAGTGCTTGTGGATTATCGAGGATTAATAATTAAAAATTACATGCAACCAAACATCAATCACTCCTCCCTACTCAGTTCTTATTAATGGGGTCCCTACTAATCTTTTTATCTTATGTATGTAGGTGTTCACCTCATTAATCCACTTGAATATAAGAAATTAAAGGGGTTTTCCTTTCATAGAAGAAGTGCTGAAAAAATGGATGAGAGTATAGCTATCATCACAGGGATGAGAAGGAAATAAACCCCACTATCCTACCTTTGATTTCCTATAACTACTAGAAGAATTTTTTTTAGTGAATGTTATCCATTGGTGGAACAAATTCATAATAAACTTGCAACTTTGACTAATAAATTTCTATCCATTAGAGGGAGGCTACAATTATTCAGATTTGTTCTTAGTTCTAAACATATTTACCAGTCTTCTAGTGTGTTCTTGTCCAGGTGATTTATCAAAGTTATAGAGAAGATAATAAGGAATTTTCTATGGGAAATCAATCTTCAAATGGCAAGTATGTAAAAGTGAAATGGTCAGACATACAAAATCCTAAAGAAAGGGGGGGGAGGGTCTAGGTATCATTTGAGTCAACATGATTAATAAAGTCTTAATGTTGAAGAAACTTCAACATATAATTTTGGAGAAAGATTCATTGTGGATTAAGTGGATCTATAGTTACATCCTTAAAGGTCGTTCTTTATAGGCCATTCAACCTAATTCCACTCACTCCTAGTTTTTAACCAGATTTTAAAGTTGAGAGGAATTATGGAAGAAAGAGTATCATGTAAAATTACGGACAGGAATAAGGCATTCCTATGGTTCAACAACTGGACAAGTCATGGACCATTAATAAGATGCTTTAATGATCATTAATGTCAAAATGGATTTAACCCTAAAGCTAAGGTTGGTAGTGTTATTTCTCATTCACAATGGAATGAATTTCCAACATTAATCCAACATCTCACTTGTAATTATCAACCAAATGAAAATATGCAGGATTCCTTCTTCTGATTAAACCAATCATTAAGTAAGTTTAATAAGAAAACTTGCAACAATTGGTTAACCCAAAGGAGTCAAAAGGTCAAATGGTTCCTTATAATTTGGCATTAAGGGTGGCAACTGGGCTCGAGCTAGGCTCGACCTAAAATAAAATGGCCAAATCTAAATTGATTGAGCCTCAGGCCAACCTTGAGGTTAAGCTGCCTAATCTCGGCCTGACCCTAAATCTAACCATTATAAACAAAATTAAGTTGTTTTACACCTTTATAACTTCATTTAAAAGAAAATTAGCTAGGTTGGGCTTAGGCTGCGTCTGACCTAATGGGGCCTCAAGCTGAGCCCAGGCCCCAACAAGGCATGGTTAGGCAGAACCAAACCCATTGCCATCTCTATTTAGCTTAAGGCACATATGTTTGGTTCTTCCTTGATACTCTGGCTATCTATACTAGATAGAATAAGTACTATGGATAGGTTGCTTTTTTTAGTACGGATTCGAAGTGTATTATGTGTTGATGTTATTGCTCTAAAACTTAGTCTCTATGGTTTCTCATTTTTATGGCCCAAACATTCATAACGTTTTTGGCATTATGACCTAAATGTTCATCTTATTTGCTCTCTTTATTCCTCCTAATAATGCTCATTTTTTTTACTCTCCTTATTGTCTCTTAGTAACATTCATCTTGTCTTTTCCTATATATAGTTTGTCCATCTCGTTTACTGATATATATGTATTCACCTTTATCATATACAAGCTCATCAATCATAGCTCCTTTCTTTTTATATACAAGCTTATCAATCACAACTCCTTTCTTTTATATACAAGCTTATTAACCCTGGGATCGGATCCCATTGTCCTGCTGCATTGTAGAGGGGCAATTTTTGACTTAAGGTAGTGATTTTTCATAATTTCTTCCATTTAGATAAGCCATCACAATTTTAATTTGGTGTTATTTCATTATTTCGCCAACTATCTAAGTCAGAAAATTAAAATTGTTATATTATTTGTGCTTTTTTTAGGAATTTGTTGCGTTCTTGCTACTATGTTTTGGAATTGCTACTGTTTGTTGGAAATTATTATCTTCTTGCTATTTTGTTTTATTTTGGTATAAGTTGGAACAATGTTCTATTCTTATTATTGCGTTAGTTGGAATAATGTTTGTTCTTACTGCTTTTTTCCATATTCAATATGTTGCCTACAAATGAAACCAACATAGCTCATGCCCTAACTGTTCCCCGTATAGGTTCTAGCCCTCTCACCATGACCCCAAAAATTACACCTAACCTTACTAGATTATAGCTTCTAAATGTTAGAAATTTTAAACAATGGTCAGAGAAAAATCTATTTTACTTTTAGTAATACAAAATTAATTATATGTTGTTTCAAGATATTCCTAGTGACATTATTGACCCTAAGATAACTAAGGATAACCGTACCATTAGGGTAGTATTGCTCAACTATATGATAAACCCATTATTTGATATATATTGCAAGTATAAAACTTCCAAGAAAATTTGGGATGAATTTTGTATTTAAATATGGGACTATCGATGTCGGTATAAAGAAATATGCAGTTGTTAGGTGGTTAAAATTACTGTTATTGATGATAAGCTCATTATGGACCAATTACATGAGTATGAAAACCTAGTTGCTAAAATCCTTGCTGACGGTATGAACATGTGTGAGCTGTTTCAAGCTAATGCCTTCATTGAAAAACTAAAAACTAGTTGAAGTATAAGAAGAAGGACACAAAGCTATAGGAATTGATTGGGCATATAAAGATTGACGATGCCAACAGTACATAGGATAAGGCCAAATCACTCACCCTTGCTCCTACTGTTAAGGTTAATGGGATAGAACACAAAAATGCAGGTAACTTCAATAAGAATGGTGAACAAAACAAGTCCTTCAACAATAACAAGCATGGTCAGTTTAAGTGTATAAGGATTGATGGTGAATATTGGTGGTGCCACAAGCCAGGCCATCCTGCTACTTTTTGCCAAGTTAGAATCAACCATGGGAAGAAGGACCAAGGATAGAAACCACGATAATTCAAGAAAGGAAAATAGAAAGGGTACCAATGGGGTAACTAGAAGAAATTTGGTAAGCCCCAAGCTAATATGGTCGAAGCTGGTGATGACGAAGACATCATTACTGTTCAGGTGTTCGAAGTCAATCTTATTGGAAATTTGGTCAGGTGGATCATTAACACAGAAGCCATACGCGACATCTAGACTAACAAAAACATGTTCAAGGAGTTGAATGATGCTATTGATGATGAATTTGTTTACATGGGCAGCTCTAGCAAAGTTCCTATCTAAAGAGTTAGGAAGGTTACTTTTAAAATCACTTCTGGAAACTTTTTGGCTTTAGAAAATGTTTTATTTATGCCTAATGTTCGTAGAAACTTGATTTATGGTGCATTACTTAACAAGGCTAGGGTTAAACTTACTTTTGATTATGATAAGCTAGTTCTTACTAAAAATAGATCCTTTGTTAGTAAGGAGTTTTATAATGGGGGATTATTTGTACTTGATGTTGAAATGAATGCATCTACTTCTTCTGCTTATATTGTTGAGTCTCTAGATCTATGGCACTTTAGACTTGTGCATATGAATGTAAGGTCAATTAAGATGACCAAAAGCTTAAACTTGTTGCCTAACCATATCACCATTGAAATGAAAATTTTTCAAATTTGTGTTGAGGCTAAACACTCTAAGAATCCTTTTAAGTTAGTGACTACAAGAGAGTCATAATTATTAGATTTGGTATACACAGATTTAGGTGATTTTAAGAATAGTGTGAGTAAAGAAGGAATGAGATATTAGATTACTTTTATGGATGATTATTTTTTATTTACTAAGGCTTACTTATTGAAAATAAAAGTGATGCAGAGAAAATGTTTAAAAAATACAAAGTTGAGGTTGAAAACTAATTGGAAAGAAAAATAAAGATATTAAAGTCTGATCGAGGTGGTCAGTATAGTACTGATTTCTTACTGATTATTGTGGAAATTTTGGGTTATTCATGAGCTTTCAGCCCTTTATACATCTAAACAAAAATGGAATAGCTGAGAGGAAAACTAATTAAAATCTTAAAGATATAATGAATGTAGTGTTGATTTCCTCAGGTTTACCTAATTTTATATAAAGGGGAAGCTATTTTTTTAGCTTGTTATGTTTTGAATAGAGTCCCTCATAAGGTATTAGTTATAAAATTTAGAAAGGTTCTCCACCTAAGTTACATTTTTTGGTAGTGTGGGGGTGTGTTTTGCTAAGGTTGTTCTGCCTGAACATAAAAGGAAGAAAATTATGCCTAAGACCATTGATTCAATTTTTATGGGATATGCTTCAAATAGTGCTGCCTATAGATTAATGGTTATGGAAGAGGGATCTAGCATTTATGGATCAATTATGGAGTCAAGAGATGCAGTGTTCTTTTAGGATACATTTCCTATAAAAGTGAGTATGCAAGCTCCTAAAGAATCTATCCCTAGTTCTTTTACCAATGATGACTAAAAGGAAGAGGAAATTGTTGAACAGTGGAGAAACAAAAGAGCTAGAGTACCCACCAGTTTTAGTTCTAACTTTTTTACTTCCTTTATGGTGAAAAAAAACCTGAGGAGATGGATGACAGTTTTGTGGTGACATATTATTAAGGAAGATCCAAAAACTTATAAGGAAGCAATGAGATCCATGGATGCTACCTTTTGGACGGAAGTCATAGATAGTGAGTTAGAGTCAATCATGTATAATAAACTTTGGTTTTACTTGATCTAGCTCAAGGTTGTAAGCTTTTCGAGTGTAAGTGGATTTTCAAAACAAAATTGAGACTTAAAGGAATCATTAAGAAGCTCAAGATAAGATTTGTAATTAAAGGCTTTAAACAAAAGGAAAAGTTGAACTTTTTTTATACTTACTCTCCTGTTACTAAAATTGCATCTATAAGGATGTTGTTTTCTATTCCCTCAGTGTTTAAGCTTCATTTGCACTAAATAGATGTTAAGACAACTTTCTTAAATAGTGATCTTGATGAGGAAATTTATATGGTCCAGTTCAAGGGGTCGAGAGTGTCTAGTCAGGACCAAAAGATGTGTAAGTTGGTTAAGTCTTTGTATGGACTTAAACAAGCTCCCAAATAGTGGCATGAGAAATTTGTTAATGAGATATTTAAACATGGTTTTACCTCTTATGATGCTGATTCTTGCATTTATATGAAGTCTGATGCCAATGATTCTATGATCATCACTTTTTATGTAAATGATAAGCTAATTTTTTTTACTATCTTATTTGTCATTGATACTATTAAGAGTTTGCTAAAGTCTGTGGACTTGTTTTAGGAATCAAAGTTGATAGGACTAACTCTAATTTTATGTTGAATCAAACTCAACCTATTGAGAAAATTTTGAAGAAGTTTGGTTACCATGATGTTGAACCACTCAAAACTCCCTATGATGCTAGTGTTGCTTTAAAGAAAAATCTTGGTGATAGTGTAAACCAAGTTGAGTATGCTAAAATTCTTAGTAATATGATGTTCTTGATGAACTATACTCATCTTGATATTACATACTGTGTGAGTAGACTTAGTAGGTATACTCATAATCCTATTCAAGAGCATTAGAATGCACTAATTCATTTTGTTGAGATATTTGAAGGGTACAATGTATTATGGGTTATCTTTTGGTGGTCATCCTCCTGTATTGAAGGGGTATTCTTATGCTAATTGGGTTACAAAGAGTGATGATATACACTTTACAAGTGGTTATATTTTTACCTTGGCAGGAGCTACAGTATCTTGGAAATCTTCTAAGCAAACATATATTGTGAGATCAACAATGGAGATTGAATTTATGGCTTTAGAGCTAACAGGATGGGAAGTTGAGTGGTTAAGAAATCTCTTAACAGATATCCCACTTTGGGAAAAAGAAAAACTAATTCCTTTTGTGTTCCTTTATTGTGATTCACAAGCTGCAATCCATGTTGCCGAGAACAAGGCATATAATGGAAAAGGTAGACATATCAGATTGAGACAAAATTGTATGTACTTTGATTAGACATGATGTAATATTTTTAGACTATTTCAAGTTAGAGAGAAACATAACAGATCCGTTTACAAAAGCTTTAAGTAGAAAACTAGTTTCAGAGCATGCTAAAGAGATAGGGTTGAGCTCAATTGTGTAGTAACCTTGTCATGACACCTGTCTTGGGAAACCAAATTCAATGGGTCAAACAAAGTTATACGGTGACTTCTTACTTATACTTTGTTTGTGGAATAACACTGAGATACATTCAGTTGTTGAATTGTTTCCCCAGCATGACTTTACTGCGTTTGATGATGTTGGATGTTTTAATCCTTAATTAGCTCCATAGCCCAAGTTTAGGTGGTATGAGTAGTCCACATTTGATGGACTCACTTACTTGATTGTGGGGGGCTAGCCACCCTCTTATGAGAGCATTTGGGTTATCTCTCAAGAGTGATCATAAGACCAACGCATTTTGAGGCTGTTTATTTCTATAGCAGGTTCTGTCTCCGATTTTTGTAGAGAATTGGTTCAAGACTTAGTTCACCTGGGTTTTTCACGTATTTTTCTCCTAAATTGTTACATCTTGTTTCTCAAGTTTTAGACTGAGTGGGGGATTATTGGTCTTATTTGTTCAAAACTCGGTCTCTACGATTTCTCAATTTTTTGACCTAAACATTCATAATGTTTTTAGCATTATGACCTAAGCGTTCATCTTATTTACTCTCTTTATTTTCTCCTATTAATTCTCATCTCATTTACTCTCTTTATTGCCTCCTAGTAACATTCATCTTGTCTTTGTCTATATATAGTTTGTCCATCTCGTTTATTGATTGATATGTCTTCACCTCTGTAATATACAAGCCCATCAAAACAGCTCCTTTCTTTTATATACAAGCTCATCAAACATAGTTATTTTCTTTTCGTTCTTCAATTTTCTTTAGTCTCGAAGGTAGTTCCTATTCTACCCTTTAGAGTTCACCGAAGTTAGTAGAGGAGGAGGTGTTAATCCTAGGGTTGGATCCCATTATCCTACTGCATCGTAGAAAGGGAATTTCCGACTTAGGGTAATGATTTTTCACAACGTCTTCTATTCAGATAAGTCGTCCTAATTTTAATTTGATTCCATTTCATTATTTCGCTAACATTATGTGTATGAAGGACCTAGAAACCAGAAACCAATTTTTTTACTATTAATTTCTCAAAAGAACTTTATGGTATGATTAAAGTTAACTGTCTATGGAATTTTAGAAACAACTCATTTACAGACACAATTAAATGGCTGGTTTTACAGTCTGACCTCTCTAATTCCATCATTTACATAATCTCTTTAACTACTTGTATTTGGAAAGAGAGAAATTTTTTATTCTTTAGAAACAAATAGAGAATAAGGTGGAAGTCATGAATTCTCCAGTTATAAAAATTAGAAAACAACTAATGGTCTCAAATGTTCTTAATGTTAGGAGCAGTCGAGCAATCAAATCGTGGGGATTAAGCTAATCGCAACTCTAATTGTCTATTCCTTAACACATGTAAAGGAACACAGCATTTCTGTTACTAGTTATTTAAGAAGGTACTTAAAAGTGGTGATGATTCCTCTACGAGTGTAATTATTTATCCAACTGTAATTGTCCGATCTTTCATTAATATAGCTGATCTACTCTTTATCTACTATAAAAAATAAAAAATGAAAGAGTGATATGGTAAGGAGAAACCAAGATATACAAGTTGTTAATAATAAGTTTAAAGTTTGGAATAAAATTTTAAGTTAGCAAAGTTCCGTTACCTTTTCTCTCGCTATATTCTCTCTCTAATATACGTACTACTATAGTTTGTTTTCTTTAAGCGTTTTCGATATTTTCTGTAAGCACGCTAGGCCTCATATGGAGTCCCTCGACTAGGAGGGGCATCTACCCAAATAAGGGTGCACAAGAAAGCAGGAGGAAGAACCACTGCAAAGACTAAAGTCGTCCTACATTGCCGCAATAACAGGGGAACCGATAGACACCATAGCAGTTGAAGACAACATCTGGCCTATCAACGATCCAATAGAACTTGAATTATAATCCTGGTATCCTTGTTTTGCTGGAACCTCGAAGAAGTGGATCTCGAGCGCACGAAGTGGTTTGTACTTTGGGGTTTGATTACTGGTTTCGTGTAGAAGCTGAAGGTTTCCCAGGAGGGATATGGTTGTTATGGAAGGATGATTTTAATATCTCAATGGTAATATCCCACCGTCAATTTATTCATTCCACAATCAAATATGCTTTATACGCTTTCGATTTTAAAGCAGTTTATGCAAGCCTGCAAGTCTCTTCTCAAACCTACCTCTATCCTTTGTTAAAATGGATATGTAGATCTTTACATAGACCCTGGCTCGTCGGAGGGAATTTTAATGTTAAACTGGAGATAGTGGATAAACGGGGTAGAGCCAAGTCGCACGGGTGGTGAACAAAAATTTTCAAGAATGGGTGCATGGGAGTAGCCTTCATGATCTGGGATTTGTAGGCTCCAAGTTTAGGTGGCAATAAGGTGTGGTATAAGCTAGGCTGGATAGAGTTTTTGGTTCAACGTCTTGGCTATAAGCTTTCCCTCAAAAGGTGAATCATCATTTACCCTTTCTTGGGTCAAATCATAGACCTATGTTAATTCATCTTCAACTACTGACACCTAAAATAATAGGATCCCCAGTGTTTAGATTCCAAAATGCTTAGCTAACATACCCAGGGTTTGATGAGATAGTAGCAGAGCATTGGTTACCAGCCGAAGAGATGATGAGTAAATCGCTAGCCTAATTCTCCTACCACCTTACGAGATGGAATAGATCAGATTTTGGAAATATTTTCCAACAGAAAGAAAAGACTATTAGCAAGGTTGCAAGGCATCCAAAAGGCCATCACTGTCGACAATTTGGATTCCCTATTAGCTTTAGAGGAACAAATGAGAGGGGAACTGATGCAGGTTCTGTGTGAGGAGAAAATCTTTTGGCATCAGAAAACCCAATGCGAATGGATCTGGAAGGGGGATAGGAATACTGAATATTACCACACTCTCACTCTTTCCAAAAGAAAGAAACCGAAGATAGAGAGTCTCACTGATTCCTATGGTCACAATTATCTAACCCAGTACAACTGAGCCTTTTAGCCAGGGATTTCTTTGTCCACCTATATACATAAGAAGATGGACCTGTACATTGTTTCCCACTCTCAAGAGCTTTTTCATCACTATTGTCAGACAAACTTCGTGACTTATCTCTACCAATCCATGACAAGAAATCAAGACTACGATTTTTAACATGAATCTGAATAAAGCCCTTAAGGTAGATGGTTTCAATGCTTTATTTTTTCAGAAGCAATGGGGGCAGATCAACCCAAAAGTGATAGAGTAAATAAAGGAAGTATTCAGGATGGAATGTTGGGAAAAGGATTTAAATCAAACCATCCTGGTCTTGATCCCCAAAATTCCCTCCCCGAATCATATCACACAATTTTCATCGATTAGCCTCTACAATGTGATTTATAAGATCATATCCAAAGTCAATGTAAATCGGTTGAAAAACCACTTGGATCATCTAGTGTAGGCAAATCAATGTAGTTTTATTCCTGGCAGACAAATAGCTGATAACATCATCATCACCCAAGAAGTCATTCACTCGATTCGAAAGAAGAAGGGGAAGACTGGGTTTTTTACTATCAAAGTGGATCTGGAAAAAGCTTATGATTGGATTCGATGGGACTTTCTACAAAACACTTTAATGGACATTGGGTTATTGAAAAATCTAATCTAGGTCATTATGAAGTGTGTGACGATGGTGACTACGCAGGTGGATTGGCAAGGCACAGTTACTAATCCCTTTAGTCCTTAAAGATGTATTAGACAAGGTGATCCGCTCTCGCCTTACCTTTTTGTCTTATGTATGGAATGACTAGGCCACCTTATTGCAAAGGAAGTGGGACAAGGTCTATGGAGACCGATAAAACTGAGCCCTACAAAGCCTTCCATATCCCAACTTTTCTTTGTCGATGACCTTGTTCTTTTTGCTGAAGCTACGGATTCTTAGACACAAGTAATCGCAAGGACACTGGAGGAGTTTTGTAAGGCATTTAAAGTGAACATTGATAAAACTAGGATTTTCTTCTCTAAGAACCTATCTCTAGTAATCGCACGCCAACTCAGTCAAGCCCTGTGCATTATGAGTACAAACAATCTGGGAAAGTATCTAGGAGTTCCATTGATTTATAAGTGTACAACGAGACACGCCTATCAACATATCCTAGATAACGCACAAAAGAAACTTGCAGAATGGCATGCAAGGTAGTTGTCTCTAGCGGGACGAGTTACTGTAACCTAGTCTGTGATTTTGACCCTCCCTATTTTCACGATACGAACAGTGAGACTTTCGAGCTAACTCTGTGATAACTTGGAGCGAATCATGTGAGATTTTATAAGGGGTTCCATAGGAGAGCAGAGAAAAATGCACCTAGTAAATTGGGATATTGTATGTCAGCCTAAAAAAACGGGAGGCCTAGGTATTAAGCATATTCATTCTTCCAATGATGCTTTATTAACAAAGTTAGGCTGGGCTTTGATTACACAACCTACAGCCTTATGGGTTAAGATCTTAAGGGATAAATATCGAATAGACCCATACTATATCCCTCATACAGTAGATAGGCTAGGGGCTTCGAGCATTTGGAGGGGAATCTCTGTAACTTGGCAATTTGTATGCCAAGGTATAAAATGGAAATTGGGTAATGGAAGGTGCATTTTCTTTTGGTTGGATAATTGGGTGAAGGATTAGGGACCTCTAATTTATGTGGTGACCTCTCCACTTCCCAATAGCATTCTTTACACTAAAGTAGCAAATTTTACGAATGAAGCCAACACCTGGAAGTGAAATTTATTCCAGCAATACCTCCCTTCCACAGTCTGTATGGATATAACGGAGATCCCCCCTAATGCAGAAGGAATAGCAGAAGATACAATGAGGTGGGGACAAACTAAGTATAGGAGGTTCACAGTGGCGTCAGCCTACAACTAATAATAGCCTTTGGGAATTAATTTGGAAATGGGCAGGGCCCCAGCAGATTAGGGCTTTCCTTTGGCTAATGACCAAGAAAAAACTACTGATCAATAAGCAAAGAGTGGCACGCCATATCTCAATGGATAGCAATTATCACATTTGTGAACAAGAAGAGTCCACATTACATGTCATCCGGGATTGTCCGAGAGTGAAAGACTTCTGGAGTAAATTCTCCTCGGAGGTGGTTGATACAGATTTATTTCAACAAGATGAGGGCCTATGGGTGAAATCCATCCTTATGAAGAACTCACATGTGATGCAGTGACTGGGTTACTATTTTTGGAGTAGGATGCTGGTTTTTTTGGCATTGGAGAAACAAAAGTCTTTTTGAAGCTGACTTTGTTTGGCCGTAAGAAGGTACAAGGGCCGTTATGGAGTACGTGGAGTAGATAGTTAGGGCAAAGGCAGTGGAAAGCTGTGCGTTTCAGGCACAGGGATTACCCGTGGATAGTCTAGTTGGGTGGACCAAACTGCCGGAGGACTAAGTAAAGTTAAACACGGATGGAGCTGTTAAACAAGGGTTTATCATTGCTACGAATGGAGGTTTAATTAGAGACTGGCACGGTTAGTGGTGCGGTGGTTTTATGCAGCACATTGGAAAGAGCTCGCCAATAGCTACTGAACTCTGGGGAGTCCAATCGGGCCTTACTTTAGCTTGGTCGCTTGGTTATCGACGAGTCATCGTCGAAATGGATTCCTTAGAACTCATTAACATCCTGTCCCTTCCAATACAATGTTAGCTGAGAATAATTTTTTTGTGGCAGGTACCTGTGGGTTAATCTAACAAGCTTGAGAGGTGCAAATTCAGCATGTACATCGCGAATGAAACTAGTATGCCAATAACCTGACCGGTCTCACAGTCCTAGCCAGCCTAGGCATGCATATTCTCAAGGAGCCTCTGATGCCAGTCATGGAACTCATCCACCGAAATAAGCAAGGAGCTTTGTACTGCAGAACATTGCACTAGTTAGATTTTTTTAGATTTTGGGTTTTTTTCCTTAGTAAAAAAAAATAAGTTGGAAGTTTGTGAGTGTTATAAGACCGAAGCCATATGTAGCAAAGACAATAAAAACTCTAAATAAGGTGTATTTTAGATTGTGTCTGAAGAGTTTAAGGTATGGATAATCATAATGAACTTGCCTAGAAAAACTTGACTAAGTGAAATGAGCTAGAAAAAAGGTTGGATGGTATGAAATTTTTTTTAATCGACTTGGATCCCTTCTTCAACATTTTTTATTCGAGTTTGCTGAAAGTTGACTTTGGACTTTGTAGATCAATGGATTTCCTGTTTAATCTTCATATGAGTGAGAATTTCTTCAAGCCGGGGCCCAAGTGGGCTACTGTGCATTTAAAAACATGTTATTCTAAAAAGTTTAATTCCAAAGAGGACAATTAAAATACACAATTCATGTCTAATCATACAACAAAATTAAGTTACACCCACACATGTTTCTTGAATCCTTGACAATAGATCGAGCTGCAGCAAACTAGTCCAGGCTTGAATTTGATCCAAATATTTTTGTTTTGGCTTAAAGCTGAAGTAGGTCTAAGGTACCCAATCTGAACTCGAGTCCGATTAAGTCTAGGCAATTGAAAACTTGAATTAGCAAGATTTTTTTTAAAATTATAAAATTGAACAAAGTTTAAGTTTTTTTGTAATTAGCCTTATATTAAAGATAATAAATTTCTACATCATAAATCTCCCAATTATCATTCATATAAAAATTGAATATCAGTTACAATAATTAAGTTTAATTTGCATACATCAAGTATGTAATAAATAATAAGATTAGAAAATAGCTAGTTTATGTATATATAAATGACACACACACAAAAAGATGACCAAATAGTTCATACTTAAACCAAGCGATCAGGCAACATACATATACTGACACATGACTTAAATATAAGGAACTTTATGTGAAATACAATTCACTAGTACACATGATAGAGCAATTGAAGCACAATATTCAGTAACTCCAATTATCTCAATGGGAAAGCTTATAGGGTGTAAACTCCTCACAGTACCAACTAAGATCATATTTTAACAATACTTTTCATATACAGCAAACATGTAAACCTTGGTCGATTTATGCGTTGACGAAAGGGTAAAGCTCATATCTAAAGTTGCAACTTGCACCCACAACCCTCCCTCCTCGTTTGGCATCGCAGCAATTGGGAAGCTCGCTTATGGCCTCGTCAAGGCAGCTTTGACAATTAGCACTAGATAGATCTCTCGTGCATTGAGCTAAACCATATAG
>JAOQMP010111096.1:0-14131 GCA_027563575.1 Erythroxylum pedicellare
TATGTTTTATTTTTCAATTACAGCCTTTATTATTATTTCTATTTCTAAGCATATTATTAATTCCTTCTGATCATATATTATTCTGTTTAGACGTTAGTATTTATAGAAATATTACTCTAGATTATTTATGGAGAATTATATTTCAATTAGATACCAATATAGCATATATAGTACGAATAGATGATAATAATATTAATTTTGACTTCAATGATCACCTTTATTGTCACTCCGAATTAGAATCAGAAATAGATTTAGAAGAAACCACTAGCGTAGATTTTGAAAATATAGATGAAGATATAAATTACAATTTAGATTAAATGAATTGTCCTATTTGCACTGATTTAGATGAAAGAATTCAAACTACAAAAAGAATAATCGATTATTATTCAGATCATATAAAATACAATGAAGATCGTATTAATTACCTTATTTTTGTAGGTATTTCTAGAATAGGAAGAAGAGCATATGAAGAACATTTATCAGTAGTACAAGAATTACATGAACTTTATACCAATCAATTAACTCAATTAGAACGAATTAGGTTTGTTACTCATCAACACTATCATCAATCATTATGAATTCAACTTCTACAATATTAGATGTTGATAATTTAGAATTAACAGAAGCATTAGGTCATTTTAAAATTTCAACACTTATATCCCAAGACAAACAAAAACAAATTGCTAAAGCCCAATTAGATTTAAAGAAAGGTCAAGATATTCATAAATCAACATTAAAACAAATCTTTAACAGACAAAATCTCATTTATTTTGGAAAAATAATTCAAGAAACTCCTATCAGAATTGACCAATGCAATGGAAATTTACGAATTAGTCTAATAGACCCTGAACAAATAAACAGACAATTACAATTATTACCCGAATCAAAACGGAAAAAGATCGGATATATTCAACTATCAACAATACAAATTCTATTAAAATCCACTTTCCAAGAAGGAATAGATACTCCAATTAGAATGGCAATTTTAGATGAAAGAATGAATAATCTCAACGAACAAGTTTTAGGCATGATGAATGGAAATTTACAATATGGAAAAATCAAATTTAATACCAGATTAAAATTAGGAATTCCGCTTATATCATCAGAATTAGACAATACTATAACAATTGCTTACAAATTTTATAGAGAAAATCTTATGACTCAAGGACAGTACCCTTTTTCGTTAACATACCAAATCAGCTATGCATTAACCAATTCTCATCATAGTATAGATTTTAAACATACGGAACAAATTTATTTAGATCAATTATTCAAAGAAGTTGCTAAAGTAGGAATTAAAATTCAACCCAAGCTACAACCTCTTCCAGCAATACAACAACCATTTTATAATACACCATTAATTGAAAGAAGACACTCTTTTTCTGAAGCATCATCAACTACCACTCCTCTTCTTAGATCATCCTCTGTAAGATATCAACGACCTCTGTATATAGAAAGACCCATTAGAATTACAGAACCAAATCAAAATAAGCAATTAGATGAAATTCAAAATCAACTTTCTACATTATCTACCTATTTAATTCAAAAATTATGACTTCTTTAACTAATCTTACTCAACAGTTAGATTCTCTAAGTAAAACGCAGGAAATAGTAGAACAACGATTAGAAGTCATAGTACAAACTCAAATAGAAATATTAGCCCTCATTCAACAAATCAATGAAATAATTAGCAAAAAAGATCCTCCCCCGAAATGAGATGAAGGTTTGTTATTGTAAATAATTATGTCAGACATCTTCTGTGTGTTAGGATAAGAGTCTTGTCTCTAAGATTCATTGCTGCTTACAAGAGGTAAGTATATATATTAATTCATTTAAATAATTGAAATTTGATATAAGTTTTTAATATTTGTATTTTTATCTTTATTTTGTAGGTCTCATGTGATTACGTATCTTAGGCTTTTGATGTACGTCACTCTAGTATTGACACATGTTCATATATCCAATAGGTTTTTGGAGTTATGTTAATTGAATTTGTATATAAATTATGATAATTTGTCCCAACATTGCAATGTTGTAAGTTGATTTGGAAGTTAGTTTCCAGTAGTTAGGAGTTATGAAACAACTATTCTTCCTCCGCTTGCACTATCTAAAAAACTTTGGTTGTTATGACAATTTGATAGAACTTACATGAATAATGGTGATTAATGTCACAATTTATATTTTTGGAGTCCACTATTAGTAGTCACTTAACTACTTGTACAACTCCACGATGTGGGTTCTAAATATTGTAACAAAATAGTGATGTAAATACTACACATCTTTTTCTTTTTAACCATACTTACATATCACTAGTAAGCTTACCACCATATCAAAGATAAGAGTAATATTATTGGAAGAACCTTTGATGTTGTATACAAGAGTTTGTTATTCTATAAATTTCAAAGCCTAGGTTTATTTAGGCCTCACATTATTCTATCCTACAATTTTTTCACCTAGGTTTTTGATTAAGATATTATAAAATGCACTAATATTGCACATATATATGTAGTTTAATAGGTAAATTTTCGCTTGTTGGCACCTGTTTGAATCTATGTTTTGAAAAGGAACTTAAGGTAGTAGTTTTTGTTCAATCACTTAGGTATATGTCTTAATTATTAGACCATCCCAATATATAATATGTCTTAATTATTACACCATCCTAATACATAAACATCTAAATAAATCAAGATTCTTCCCATTAAGGAGAAAACCCCAAACATAGCCATTTGATCCACATTCACTTGGACATGAAGTGCATTTTCGATATCAACTACTGTATATAAAAGCCATTGCACATATAATATAGTGTGAAACAAACCACAATACATTTAACATTGTCAACCAAACATTACTAAAATGTCTAAATTATCAACCAAAGCATAACTAATACTATTGTCCAAATTCTCAAACTTAGCATAACTAATACAATGTCAAAATTTTTAAACAAATTATAAAAAATTTAATGTTTAAATTCACCAACAGATGGTTCAGTGTGCCTTTGATTCACCATCAATAACTTGAGATTTTCTTGGAGCTAATCATCTCACCTTCTATTTAATCATCCTCCTATTTTGAGTTGTGTTGCCAAGTGCATTTTGGGAAGCTTGAGTTGTATTTGCATTATTGTTTGGAGGTTCGAGAACTTGACATTAACTTCCACCCATTTATAAAGCATAAGAAACAAAAATCACAATGTTATCATATATAATATAATTGTATATAACCAATGTAAAAATGCACTTTAGTGACAAACCATAAAATAAGTGTTCCTACTAACTTCTTAAAATGTTACTACATATCCTTGAGCTACCTGTAGAAATATAAACAATTATATTGTTAAATAATTTAGAGAAGAATTATTTGAAATTAAATATGAGTATTCACTAGTTGTCCTTTTCTCCCTTCTTTAGATAGACGATGTGATGTTTGACTCTGTCGATACTGATTGTGTGGGTCTTCGAACTAGAAAGCTACCAATATTAGATAAAGAGATTTGATTTTTTTGTGGCCTTCCTCTTTTTCATTGCATTATACATTTACATTTTGTGATAAACAAATTGACATTTAATCTACATTTGAAATGAAGATAAACAAAAATATTAATAATCACCTTAATAATTTTAAGTTGCCTCGAAGGTTGATCCTTATTTTTGTATCCTCTTATATTATGATAACTTCATAACAATTATGACATCTTATAACTACTTTTATGTTGCTCAGATTTTGTGGTTCTTCAATCTTATCCCTTTTTTTTTTAGCCTTTTTGGTTCTTCCAAGCTTTTTCTTGATCAATGCAAGTAATATAGGCCATATATTTTTTAGTATTTGCCCAAAATTTTGGACTATAAATAAGTTCCATTGCATCTTGATAACTCTTTAAATAACATTCACGCTTATAGCATCAACTCACATAAACATCAATATCCTTTAATATGATATACAAGCCACAACATGCTTACATGGAATTCCTATTAAATCCTAAAGTTTACATTGACAAGTTTGTGCTTATAACTCAACAATGAACTTGTTTGCAAAAAGTGTGACTTTGAAGTTCAAATTGCTACTAGTTTAGATACAGTGCCTTGCTTCTAATTGAGCAACCTATGTTTTGTTCCTCACTCTTCGACATATATGATCAGTAGATTTGATCATCATGTACTTTTTCTTTTCATGAATCTGAGTAATTAAGGCAACCTAGATATCTTCTAACATATTGATCAAGCTTTTATTAAGCTCCACAAATGAATCCATTAAATGTCTCTGATATGTTGTTATGAATTATTTCGCACTTTGGTCTTGTGCTTGCAAATGCCTAACTTTGAAATCATCGTAAGCCTTCTTTGAAATACTTTTCGATTGCTCCATTATCTCATTAAATTCCATTTCTGTTATATTACTACTGCTCGCCAAAATAAACTACTATATGTGTGACCTTTATAAAGACTAGACCAATTTACATAGATATACATTTTCTATGCTCAACTTCTGGGAAGATACTCTTTAATTCATCTACTAAATGTATAACAAAAAGAAAGTATTGTAAGTTGAAGAATTTAACGCATATTAAGAAATGAACATCCTATGTATGAATATTTAAAAGTTTACCGTCACTTACAAAAATCCATGCATTCCCATTTATCTTTAGTAAGAATGTTTAAAAACCAATGGCAAGATTAATAATTATATCCCTCAACCAGATCCCAAGATATAGAAAACATCTAATTGTTTCTATCATGACCAAATATAGCTAATAAAGCACCTCTAAGTAATGTTTTAAAAAATAATCCATCTAGCCTAATTATTTTCCTACAACCACTAAGAAAAAACATATTTTAATAAACTAAATCCCATATAAAACATCTTAAACATTGGCTGTTCAAACTTTTCATCAAGTCCATTTTAAATATGTCCATCTTTGTCATCTCATCATAACTTTTGTTTATAAGACCATAACTTAGCATAGTGACCTTCTATAAATCCTTGTACCATCATAAAAGCTCCCAATTTAGCCTATAACATTGGGATTTAGTTACATATACTGCATAGTTTCTTTGAAGATCATCTATCTTCGCACTAATAAGCTAATTCAAGTTCCTCCTAAACTTGTGTAAAAATTCATTTGCTATCCATTTCCTACTAAGCTATTTGTTTCTTTTCACTGTCCTTCAATTATGCTTATTTTCTACTATCTTATAACAAATATCTTTTTCATTTTCAATCCAACTAGCATAATCCCCATCATTATGTATAATATCCTAGTTCGATTATTATAATGTTTAATGTGTTGTACATGCAATTTAGAGTATGCTCTATTTATAGTGTACTAGAGTAATTTAAGTATTTAAATATATTATTAAGGTTATAACGGAGATCACGGATAAACTAGAGATTGTTCTGAACTCGACCGAAAATTTCTCGAATTTTTTTTGAAAAATTTAAAAGGCTATAATGAATCTGAATGAGCTTTAAAAGCTTCGAAATGTGCTTTGAGGATTTAGGTGACACTTTTTAATGATATCCATATGATTGTAGAGAATAGTATTTTTAGATGAATAGTGAATCTCGATGAATAGTATTTTCACTGAAATAGTGATTTTGAGGACCTAATACCAAAATAACAATAATAATGTTTTCTATGATAGAGAGGCCATGTGGGTTAGATGGGTGCATACGGTTATTTTGAGAAGGAAAAATTTTTGGAGTGCACAACCTACTAATAATAGTTCCTGGAGTTAGAGGAAAATCTTAAGTGTGAGGGACAAATTAGGGAATCAATTCAGATTTAGGATAGGTAATGGGTAGTCCACTCTCTTATGAAAGGATCCTTGGCATCCAAAGGGAATCCTAAGGAACTTTTTATTTCCTAGAGAGATAAATGGGTCAGGCTTACCTATGAAAGCCAAGATTTCTGATATAATCAATAATAATGTGTGGAGGTGGCAGGATTTTCCTATGGAGCTCATTGCTGATTTTGAACCTATTCAATATCAACTAACTAGTTCTCCGGATTATTTGGAATGGCTACCTAGCTCTTCAAAGACTTACACCAATGGCTCAGCTTACAAACTCATAAGACCCTCAAACCAACAAGTACCTTGGTATAACCTGGTGTGGTTAAAAAATAACAGCCCAAGGTGTTCATTCGTTCTTTGGTTAGCTGTCCTAAAAAAACTCTAAATAAGGGATAAACTTCACTTTCTATATACTCCCAACCAATTTTCCCTGTGTATGTCGGACATGGAATCCAATGAACATTTTTTTTAATTGTCCCTTCTCTAATTCTGTACGAAAACATTGCCTCACCCACTTCCAAATCCCCATCCCCAACTTTTTAAGCCTTCCTTTTATCCTAACTTGGTTCCACCAAACACCTCCACAGTATCCCATCTTCCCTATGCTTCTATCCATAACGGTTTACCACATTTGGACCGAAAGGAATTCAAGAACATTCAAGGATGTAGCCATGGAGGTAGAGAGCTTACAAGCTAGGATAATCTTCCAAGTTCTAGAGCATCTCAGCCTACATACATAGAGAGGTAATTAGATCTATTTTACGCTAACTTTGTGATGCAGATTACTATTCAGCTAGGGGGCCTCATTTCCCCACAGATGAAGCCTCTCGAATGGCCACATATTCAAGGGCATAGAAGGTGTTCCAAATGCACTTCGGATTCCATGGAGCTTTGACAAGCAATAGTTTATGCACAGCAAATCATTGCCTATAGAAGCTCCTGCTAGAAATAAATGAGACTATGAATACATATTAGCAAGTTTTTGATGATGTCTTGATCGTCTACTTGATTGGCATGTGGTTTAGCTCGTGAATTTCTGGGCATATGCTGACATGTTGCGGTATTGATGATGTATTGTTGCTCGGTGTATAACTAGGCATTTGTGGTTATTAGTTTAGCTTGATTGTGTTACTTTTACTGAGATTGTGCTTCTATTTTGGCAGGATATTGGTTCCTTCTATCATGCAGGACTGAGTAGGGGCAATTGATGGTAGGGTAGTTAGTTGCATGCCATTATGTTTTTTGCGTGTTAAAAGATTACCTATGGTATCTCTTGCTTGTACATAACTTTTCATTCTTTATAAAGTTCTGATTTACCAAAAAAAGAAACTGAAATGGATCGAAAATAAGTCCTATCAGATGGATTTTGGGAATTCCGAAAGTTTAGGGTTAAAATGCCCTTTTTGCAAAATAATGGGTACTAAGGATTTTAAACACATTAAAAAAAATTTAAACCCTAATTCGAGTATTTTACGGTCAATTTCATGATAAGATGGTTGTGGGATATTTTTGGAATTTAATTGGGCTAGGTGGTGAATTAAATACATTAAAGGGCAATTCGATCTTTTTGTATGCATTAAAGGACAATTTGGTCTTTTTGTATTCATTAAAGGGCAATTTGATATTTTTACAAGAAGTTAGTGGATTGATGAGTCATTAAAAGAGAACCAATTAAATGGTGACAAATGGTAGGGATAAAAGTGTAAATATGAGATATTTTGGTAAAGTTGTAATTATAAGATGTTATTAAGGATAAATGTGTAATTATAATAAAAATGGTGGGCAAACTTGTAATTAAGCAACATGCTCATTTTCTTTGGACATGGGTGGCCGGCCATTAAAAGAAAAAAGTAGTGAAAGTGAGAGACCAAAAAAATAAAAGAGAAAGAAGAGAAGGAAGGGTGACTCACGTCTAAGAAGAAGGAAGCTGCCATTTTGATGGATTTTGGAGCATGATTTGAAGAGAGCTTAATCAAGACTAAGTGTTCTTCAATTTTCCAAAAGATTAAAAGAAATTGGTAAGTTTTCCTAACCTAAATTTCTAGTTTTGTGGGTTTTGCATGGAATGGATTTCTGTAAGATCAATGGTGATTTTAACTTTCTATGGATAGATAATAAGTCTGGAATAATTTGTGGGTTGAAAACAAGAAAATCAATCAAGATATTAAACTTGATAGAATCTTCCATGGTTAGCTTTTTAGTGTGGTATGATCCAAAAATCAATTTTGGTCAAATATGATAAGAGAGATAGCCACGTTTAGTGAAATTCTGTCATAGGCTTTCAATTCACTTGAACCAATCCCAATGTTTTGGCCATAGCTCGGCCTACAAACCTAACAAAAGTGTGATTCTAATTGTAGTTGAAACCTAAGACATATTACTACAAATCTTTAAAAGAGACATAGACTTAATTCTATCTAAATGATATTGAAAATTGAGATTGATTATGGTAACCTGATGTTGTCCCTGTGTTGAAGTAGCTTGTGATATTTGGTACATGTTTCATCATTTAGAAATTAAATGGCACTATTTTTTATTATATGGAAATTAAAGACATAGGGGAACAAAAGTATAGAAGAATTCAAAACCTAATTTAAACTTTTAATATGTGAAAATTAAGGAACAATTGGAGGTATGGATTCTAGACATGGGTCATAATCGTTACCATCATGCATGATTGTGATATGGTGAATTAAATTGGGTGAGATTGTGTTTTGAAGAAATTAGTAAGTTAGAATTGGTAAAAATATGATATTTAAGTGACTTTTGAAGTTATATTTGGAATCAGAGACCAATAGCTTAGCTTACAAAAGTAAGCAGAAATACGATTAGCGTATGTGTTACGCGATTAAATACTAATCTCAAATTTGGTTATACCGATCTATAGTTTTAATCTCTTATTTATAAATCTGGAAATAAATGCCTAAGTGAAATATGTTTTGTGTAGGTAAAAGAGAGGCACCGAACGCGCAAGTGAGGTTAGCGATAAGTTTGTAAAACAATGAGTGTATTTTAATTATTTTATGTGATTAAATTCTTTGCAAATGAATTGATGACATATGAGTGTCTTTAAATTGATTTTATGCAAATGATTTCTATTTATGGAGACTAGCAAGTTATGAGTGTACTTTAAATTGAGTTTATGCAAATGATTTTCGTTTGATCAAAAATGAATATTTATGCTGAATTTTATGCAAATGATATTTTTCAAGTGAATATTGTGATTTGGCACTATATGAGTTTTAATTTGAACGTTAAAATTTATATAATTGGGAGTTACATTGAAATAATTTAGTTGTGGACCCTTCAATACTTGATTTAGAAAATAAGATGAGTCATAAATGTAAGAGTTGCTTTTGCTTATGGTATACCGCTAAGCTTTATACATGTTATTAGACCAATATATTTATGGCGGTTAACCTATTACAGGTAAGCGATGTAGAACCAACTTCGTGACTTGTTACAGGTAAGCGATACAAAACTAGCCCTGTAACTACCGGTCTATAGCAGTTTGTTACGGGTAAGCGATGTAGAATTAGCTTCGTAACTATTGGTTAACCGATCATGTATAAACGATGCAAAACCAACTCCATAACTTTAGGCCTATTGTACTGTATGGTAAAGAAACTAGTGGCCGGCTACGTTTAATAACAAAATTCATGAAATAATACTGCCACCATTATTTTTTAGAAGTAATTTGAGAGGCACTGTATAATACCAATTCTAGTGGTTGTCTTATTTTCAGAATAAAAGTTTTCAGAAAACTTATTGCCACCATTGTTTATTGGTTAAGGAAAAAGAAAAATGGAAAATGTAAACTTTTATATGATGAGTTTAATTTTGAAAAATCTTTTCAAAATAGTAGCTCAAAAAAATTGAAATTGTTTTTTATGGAATGTTATTTGAGTGCCAATTGTTATGATGCATGAATGAATTGCTATGATAAGTATTTTACCATAAGCTCTATTAATGTATGGGAATATTTCAGTTATGTTGTTACTAAAAGTTTAAATTTTTCGTAAATTGATTAACAATTACTGAGCTAGTTTAGATCATCCTTATTTTTATGCTTTTAAACAAACCACCCTAGGTATGCATACAGGTGTTACAATAATTGGGACTCTACCGCAAAATTATTTATATTGTCAGGTGCTACTAAGTATGTATGCATTTTCTTGAAATTGGGCATGTTACTTGTATATATGGTGTAAAGTATTTTTGGAAAGGGTTTAAAAATGTGATCTTGTAAACATCTTTGGAATTGTAAATCTCTTTTACTTAAGGAACTATGAGAGCCTTGATCCTCAATGATGTTTTTAAAATGCTGAGACTTATATATTTGTGGTTGTTTAAGATATGGACTTGAGTTCCCATTCTAGAAGTTGAGATGTTATATGAAATATTAGAAGTGTTTTAAATTGTGTTATGTAGGTTTTTGAAAATTTTGGAACATCAAAATATAGTCATTGTGCTTTCAAAATTTTTAATAAAATGATTGGAAAAAATCCTCACCACCTTCCACGCTTTTAACTTTTAAAATATGAAAGGTTTTTAATAATTGAACGACTCAGTTGAGTTAGATATCGATTAAAGGGCTACCATAAGGTTGCCAGGAGGGCTCCACCTCTGGTTCTAGAAGGGGAACTCGGGAATGGGTCCTTTCACCAGGGTTTTGAAATAGGGCTGTCTCTATACATATTGTGATTTCATAATGTGTTTTTATGTGGTTTTGGTTAATAAAGCAACCTAGAAAGTTTTGTTATTTTCCATGCGTCTGAGTTTACAAATTTTTTTAAGTGTTATATAATTTTTCTTTGAGTTAACAACATTATGCACCAACAAAATCTTTGGAGACCTAAAGCCATACTAGAGGCTTCAACACTTGAAATACCTTCAGCTCGGGAGGCCAAGCACAGGGATGGTTTAGTAAATGTTTTTCTTTAGGAATCAACCCCATTCAGTACAGTTAAGACTGGTAAAACCGTCAGTGAAGTTTTGCTTTTACCTTAAGTGAATAATAAAGATACGGGCAGCGGTGATGCGCCAGCTGTGGGAGGCCCAAGTAGTGTCAGGGAGTTTGATTGAGTGTGTTTATAAGTTAAGCACAAAATCATTTGATGAGATTAGAGATATCGAATATCCCCTAGTTTGGTTGGATCGAGATGAGAATAATAAATTTAAATGGCTTGGTGATAGAAGAATGACACGAGGAATAACGACTAGTCAGAGGTTAGTCAGACCACCTATAGTGTCCGGAGACTCCTGAAACACAAAAATCTCATTACCAATGTGTAGCTAATGTGGAAGGAGACACATGTATGGGCTGGGATAATTGCAGTAACCCACTAGGATGTTAAGGATGCATGTTGTACGGTGATAGGTACCGGTAACGATGAATATATCGAGATCAATCTACGAATTATCCACTCGTATGTGCTAAAATATTTCGTTAGATATATTAGTGTGAAGTTGGAGCTTTTATAGTGCCATTTGATAATGACTACTTTCACTAAAACTATGCCAGTAATGTAAAACGTTTATAGAGGTAGTTACATAGTAGTTAAATTTAAAAGATCTCTAATGAGTTGATCTTATTAGATATCCATGACTATGAAGTCATACTAGGAAGGGAAATTGACTAATGGTACATTTTATCAATGTGGATTGCTTCTAAAGGAAGTTAGGATTTGTATATAAGGCAATTGAGATATAGTATTCCTTGGGAAAGGTAGAATGCTTCCATCTTTTAGCATATCAGCTATGATAGCTAGAAAAGTAATAAGAGATTAATATGAAAGTTATTCAGTTCTATGACTCAATAATTATAGAAGTTTATTAAGTTATTCATCATTTTAAAGTTGGAAAAGCAATTTGTGAATATATCTAAAGGATGACTTATTACGGTTGAATTAATTGAGGATTATTTATTGATACGAGTTATTGGCAACTGACTTTTGATATGTGTAAATGTTATGACCTTATCGAGTGATTGATTAGAATAAATATCAATGTTAGCATAAAATTTTGTTTTTAAGAGCAAGTCTTTTTTTTTTTTAGTAAGGTGATTTGTGGATTCGTACAAAGTAATGTTATAACTGACATTATGATGGAATCTTTAATCAAGATTGAACAATATTTTTGGAAGAAATGATTAGTTTGATGTAAACTTTTAATGGTGCATATATTACTATATCGATTCTAAATATTGAGCATTCATTATTTTTAAATTTCTTTTGATGTAAGTCAATTATTATATTTCCTAAAAATCAAATAAGTGAAAATGGTGGTAAAATTTTAAAGAAAATGTTAGTGTAAGTTTTGATCTGTAATGGAGAATTTTCTCATTAAAATTTAGAGCTATTATTTTCATAGATAATTATAATGGACTATTAGGAGAATGATAAGAATTATGTATAAGACCTTTGAACAAGTATAACATGGAGATTTTAGATGATTAAAAATCATTTTTTAGTAAATAATAAATTCCCAAATTAAGTTTTGAGGTACCTTAAATCACATAGGTATTTTGCAGTGTTAGAAATAGACAAATAGAGATATCTTATTGAATATCAGAGTTACACATTGGAAGTATGAGGTATACTCCTTATTTGAAGAGATTAAGGTTTGGTAAGCTTGAAAATGCCTTATGAGATAGTAAAAATTTGAACTCTGAAGTAATTAAATGGTTTGTATGTGAATAGGATATTATGTTAGAGCCTTACGATATGATCTTAAATGATTGATTTGCTTCCAAAGAGTATGATGGAAATGAAAAAGGTACAATAAATAGTTCATTAGTGGTTATGGATCTAAAATTTGAAAGTTAAGGAGTCCATGTGAGGCATAAGAAATAAAAGAAAAATATTATTGAGTTTTGTCTATAATTAGAGATAATGAGAAAGGACATGTTTACTATTCAGAAGTATACGAGAACAATTGTTTTGAGGAGAACCCCAATTAAAGTTACATTAGTAGTAATCTAAGTAGATGTGAATCTTGATAATATTAAATGGATGGTTTGATGTATGGTTAAGTTAGCAAAGTTATGAATAAACTGACTATTGGTAAGAAAGCGAAATCAATAATTTAAAAAAAAGGAGTTTCATGTAAAGATAAGCTGTAAATTCCAATGGCATTTTATTGAGAGATAATGTTACGTTGGTTGTAGGTTAGGAATTGTGAGTACTAGTCATGGCTGGACTTAAGAAAGAAATTCTAGATTACGTGACTCTATAATGTATTCTATGCATCTGAGGAACACAAAGAGGCATCACACCTTGAAAGTGCATTATGATATAAAAAATAGGAAAAAGGGTGAGAGCATAGTATATGTGCAAATGCTTGTTAAATCAACAAGTCAAGGTTGAGATCTAAAGAACCAATAAAAATTGCTCAACCACTCCCTATCTAGGAATGCAAATGGAAGCACATTACAAAGGATTTGATGGTAGTAATTTCACGAAATATAAACATATATGATAGTATATGGGAGACAAAGGATCGTATTCTAAAATCTGCCTATTTTCTAACCATCCAAAGTAGGTATTCTCTTATAGATTAATCTATCTGTAAGTGATTGGAAGCATGTAGTTACATAGAGTACAGGAATATGAGGATAAGAAACATAAAAGAAAATTGGTTGGACTAAACTAGCTCAAATAGTCATAAATAAGATTAAAAGTATATGAGTCAAAGCGATAGTATCTAAAATTGACAGCAAAGCTAGGTGTAGAAATGGAGGAGGCATGTGGAGTTTGAAAAAAAACAAAGAATTTTTGCAAATATCATCATAGAAAGGAATAGTTAGTTTTAGACAATGTGACAAGTTAAGCCCACAATATGTTGGCCCCTATGAAGTGATTGACAAAGTAGAAGCACAAAGAGTAGATGAAGTCAATATCCGTATTTGTTTTAGAAGAATAAGTTTGTTTAAAATTTGGAGGGCAAAATTTTTATAAGAAGGGAGAAATTGTAATATCCTAATTCAACTATTGTACTGTGTAATGTGTTGTACATGCATTTTATAGAGTATGCTCTATTTATGGTGTACTAGAGTCATTTAAGCATTTAAATGTATTATTAAGGTTATAACGGAGATCATGGATAAACTAGTGATAATTTTGGACTCAACCAAAAATTTCTCACAAAATTTCTGAAAACTCTGAAAAGCTACATAATGAGTACGAACAAGCTTTAAAAACCTTGAAATGTGTTTTGAGGATTTAGGTGACACTTTTGAATGAAATCCAGATGATGTTGGTGAATAATATTTTTGGATGAATAGTGAATCCTAGTGAATAGTATTTTCACTAGATTAGTGATTTTGGAGACCCAAATAA
>JAOQMP010111111.1:0-14131 GCA_027563575.1 Erythroxylum pedicellare
CAAAACTCCCTCTAAAGCATCTCCAATGGTTCCTACATCCATTCTAACATCACTTTCACTCATAATCTTCCCAAATTCACTTCTTCTAATGAAATATCACTTTTTAAACATTCAATTACCAAATTGATTTCATTAAACTCCCAAATCTGAAATCAATTGATTCATCACATACAACTAATTCTCATCTTTTACTATAGCTGTCCTATATGTATCCTGTGTAGCATTACTAACTTATAATGATCATATCTCTCAATTCAATATCCAAAAATTTCACACTTTTTATCATTGGAAATCTAGAAAGATAATCTACAACTTCCAAGAAGACAACTTTGTCTAATTCAGCCTATATCAATACAATTTTGCCCTAGAAGTTAGAACACAAATTTTACCCTTATGAATGCTTGAAAATGCAATGTACAAACTTTGAGAGTCATGAGCCAAAAATCCAATCATATTTCATTATCGTCAAAAGATGAGAGTTTTACAAAGCTGTAATGGCATTTCAAGCCACAATACATCATTTCGCAAATTACAATAGATTCTTGAATGATAATTGCTCAAAATGTGACTACAACCTTGTTTTACATAAATTACTTTAGAACAAAACAAAACATGCAAATTGGGAGTGATCCCTTAACTCTCTTTCACTTGATCTCTTGCTCATCACCTAAATATGAGACCAAAGGGGGGGTGAGCTTAAAGCTCGTGGGTAACAGTTTTATAATCGGTAACAAGCAAAAACTATTGAAAAACTCACACTGAATCATGAAATACCTATTTCCCAATTCTCAATTTATCAAACAATTTATAACCAACCCAAATCCTACATTCAATAAACTTGTCAACACATAAGCACATCAAATTGGTTTGGGTGGGTCTAAAATAGAACATACTACACATTTCCATATAATGGTCCTGTGTAGCCATAAACAGAACGTACTATCATAATCCCACTTAATGGTCTTGCGTAGCCGTAAACTTAGGGGAGTCCTTGAAGGAGCTCTATGCCATTAGCAGGCAGGCGGGAGAAGCCTTTTATCAAAGTGCACTTGACTTAACTTAGGGGACCACCTTAAACCCACATAATCATAAATTTCACATCTTGTAAACATATTGCCTAAAATGGCACATTTCCAAAACTTGATTCATAATCATAATATCTTTTCAAAAATTATTTTTATATTCTTTCAAAATCATTTCCATCGTTCATTCATAAATCAATAACATAATTCATATACAAACATGTAGCACATTCTTAAAACATTTAAAAAGCAATAATTCACATGAAATAAAGTAGTTGAAAATCATTTACTTCCATTTCTTGAAAGCAACTTTAGTGGCTTATTACTTAATTATAAAAATGTAACTTACGTTGAATTCCTTAATTAAAGACTTGCTAAAAAATGCCTCTCCTTTTTCTCTTCTTGCCTCTCTTGATTCCTTTAACATCGACAAAATTCCCAATTCAATAGGAACTCCAATTTGAGGACCTAAAGAAATATATGTATAAAATTGATTATAGAAAGCTTAAACCCATGCATTTCTTAAGCTTCTTGAACTAAAACTCATCCAAAAATCCAAAAGATTCAAAATGGGCTTACCTTGATTCTTCACCAAATAAAGAGATATTTGGCTCTAATGGAAAATCTTATCTTCCTCTTCCTTTTTCTCTTCTTGAACCACCTCAAAATCTCCATTGAAAGCTAAGAAAGATCAACCCTATCTTGGTTTTCTCTTCTTTTCTCTCCTCTCTTTCTTTTTTGTGCTTCTCTCTTCTCTCTTCTTCTCACTCACATTTTCTTCCTTCTTTAAGAATAAGAAAACATTTCTTCTACCACTTCTACCCTTAATAAACATAAAATGTCTACTTTGCCCTTTCCCTCATGCCTTATAGTCCTTATCCTTAAGTGACTGAACTAAAATGCCCTTTAGGCTATACACTCTTAACACTTTAATTTAACTAACCCATGCAATAAAATCCTACTAACATTGACATGTTAATTTACTCTAAAAAAACTTAATCCATCAAAACCTCATAATAAATTTAAATCATGCTTATTCATCAAGAAAAAAATTTAGGGGCCAACAATTAGCATCTACTCACTCATACTCCACAAATAGAGGACATTATGGTTATCAATGAATCTGAAACTGTCACCCATCCCACTCAATATATGACTTAGGATCCAGTGGATGTATTTGAGTAGATGGAGTCAAAAGGTTGACACTTTGAATTTGTTGGTAGTTCACACTCATCCTCCGTGCTAATAGTATGTCAAACGTGTCGAGGAGACATCCCATATGGAAAGTCTATTTGAAAGGTTATGTATTCTTGTGTCCCCACAAACTTTTAGTTGTAAAGAGCCATTATCACTAAGAAGTATGAGTAACTCATTTAGATCATCTCCTTAAACATCCTAAATTGAATAGTGCTTGGCTGGTCCCAATCATAACGACCTTCTTGATGAAGAACACGGAGAGCACTTTAAACGTAAGCTCCCAGTATGAGGGCTTCATAATTTCGAAGAAACAAGACCACGCTCCAACATTAATAAAGTCTTGAACTTGTTAGACCAAGCCAATCTGCTCCATCACCTCCCAATCAATACATCTGTCGGTTCCACACTTTTTCTCCTTGAACCTTCGGTATTGCTCCTCGTGGGCTCTGCCATTGACATGTAGTATATGGTATCGCTCTAATGGAAGTGTCATATGTTTGCGCTCTTGTGGTTGACGAGCTCCACTTGGGTCTGTAAATGACCCGTCTCCTCTTTGCCTTTTTCTTGATACCTCCTTTGCTACTACATTATCCTGTCATTGTGCCTGAAACTAAATTAAGTGTGAGAAAACAACAAATAAAAATACGAATAAAACTGTGGAATTGTAAAAACACATACTTAAAAGTAGAATTAATCACATAATAAATAAATAAATAAATAAAATAATTATAAAATTAAAGAAATAGCCAAATTAATCATAAAATTGAAATCAAAATAACGGCAATTGACAAATAAAACTAATATAATAATACAATTACAAATTTAAACCTAAAAGTGAAAATAAAGTACCTAATCTAACAATTGCCAAAATTGATAAAATTAAACATCTAATTCATGCAAAGTTCAAAATTGAAATGAAATTAAACTAGTAAACAATATCAAGTAACTAGAAAAACAACAAATTAATTTGAATTGCACACAAAATCATCACAACTCAACATTTAATGAGCAAAAACACATACCTAATTCAAATTTCATCTAATTCTCATAATTCATAAAATTAAACCAATAAATTATATAGGAAAGGATAAAATTCGACTATTGAACCAAAATCAAGTACAAAATCAAAGTAAGTTGCAACAAACCCTAACCTTAGTGTTTTAGGGTTGAAAAATTTAAAAATTAGTCACTCAAATTTACAAAGCTTAATACGTATACCATAAACACGATGAATATACAAAATCAACTAGGGATTCTTTATATCCTAACATAAAACATACAAAAAATCAACAAAATCCTATCTTAACACTTATAATAAAAATCAAAAATATGAAATGAAGTAATCAAATTGAACAAAATATATCATAATTTATAGGTTGTCTCCCAAATAGCACTTGTTTAACATCATTAGTTCGACATACCCTTCATGTTCATCATCAACCCAGGTTTATAATTAGTGGCTTGTTTCTACTCGTTTATCCATATAGTGGTTTAGTAGCCTGTGAATAAGCCATATGTTGTAAGATAATAATAAAGACAAAGTGTCTTAAATTAATAAATCCAATTGACGCTATTAATGCCTTTTTGATAACAAATTGTTGATAAAATTAGGAATAATGATAAAAATCCATGAATCTTTAGTTGACTCAAACAATTTGTATTATAGGAAGTGAAAACCATTCGTACTTAGGTTGACCACCAATGATTCATCAATAGTTTCCTTATTTGGATCCTCTTCTTTTTCTTCTTCAATCACCTTTGTCCACTCTTCTACTTTCTCTTCTTGGATAGGGATTTCCTCCTCTTCCTCTTCCTTAATCACCTTTTTCCACTCTTCTACTTCCTTTTCTTGGATAGAGGCTTCCTTCTCTTCTTGAACCTCTACTTTCTCTGTTATATGTTCTTCTCTCTCTTCTAAAGTAGCATTTCCCTCCTTGTCTTATTTAACTATCTTCTCTGTCGTCTCTTCTACTATATAACATCCCGTTCCCATACTAAGGGTTGGAGCTCTAGATTTCACTGATGGAGAAAATAGCAACGAGAGATTAGAAGAAAGTGCATTTCATTCTCATGTATAATGTTAGCACTTATACATATGAATTTGAATTTTTGCACACATCAAAATGACTATACATGTATTCATTGACAATTGTCAAGTATAATTGATCTATAAATGTGATTATAATTGGAAATGTGAATTATTTGTATTGAAAATTAATTTTTGAGAGTATAAGCATTGATTTAGAATTTTTGGTGAAGTATGAAAATTTTCTGGAATTTAAGGGTATTTTGGGACTAGGAAAATTGCCAAGTGGAAAAACAATTGTCAAATGATAATAGAAATAAGAGTCAAATGACAATGGAAATTTTTATATATGACACTAAGATTTAATGACTTCTGTCATTGAAAATTGGGAGACAATTGGAGTAGAAATTGGAGACAAAATGGACTAGTTATTAAAATGGACTAAATGGAACCATGAGGAAGTGACATGTGGCAAGTGACATTTGTCACTTGCCACACCACATATATAAGTCACGAAATTCATTAAGTAAAAGACCATATTTTGGTCTTTCGCTCGCTAAACACGATTCAAGCTTCCCTCGTCTCCATTTTCTTCATTTCTTCTCTCCTTCTCATGACACTCTCTTCTCAAAAGCCTCAAAGTTGAACCTTGCCTTTTTCCATCACTATCCACTTAAATACCTTATTATCTTCTTCTTGTTTATAAAGAAACCTAGCCTACTCCACCTCCATTTGTGATGATCGTGTATGTTGGAGAGCTAGGGTTTCATGGTGATTGAAGAAGCTTTGGGTAAATCAAGTATAAGCATCCTCTTCTTGAATTGATGAATGAAACATGTTTTGATGATAGTTAAGAGTTAAATGTTCATAAAATAAAGATGGGTTCATGATGAATGAGAAATGGGGATAGATTCATGTCTTGCTTTTGTGTTTTGATGGATGATAGATTAGGGAATGACATAATGTTGGATTGGGTGAGTGAATGGTGTTTAATGGGTGTTGGAAAAATATTGGCTGTAACATTTTCCATCTGATTATGCTTCAGTTATTTAGCCATATCTCTTTCTCTAGTTATCCAAATGAGATGATTCTAAATTCGAAGTAAATTAGAGACATATGGATACATTTTTTATGAAGAAGTTGAATTCAAATTCTGTTTAGAAGAGTCTCAAAATCTGACCTGAAGTTAAAAAGTTGGGTATGCGTTTGTGGAAGTTCGCCATGGAAAACTTCTAGAATTTGCCATGGAGAAATTGAAGGTTAGCTAGGATTTCTTTCGGGTAAAGTTCGTTGTGACCAACTCTAGGTTTCGTCTTGGCAAACTTGTGAAAATTTCGTGAGAATTCCTCTCAGGAGGAGTTCGTTGTGGTGAACTTTTCTTTGCACTAAAAATATGTTGGTATTTTGGGCATATCTTCTTCTGTAGTTATCCAAATGGACTGATTTTTGATTTGGAGTAAACTAGAGACATATGGATACAAATTATATGAAGAAATAAAATTCTGAATTAGTCTCTAAGAATTTCAATTTCTAGTTGGAAGTTGGGAGTTGAGAATAGGGCATTGTCTCAAAATAAAAGTAGTCCGAAAATATTTGGAGTATAACTTTCACACTACTAAACCAAATTGAATGATTTTGGTTTTATTAGAAACTTATGATATAGAGGGACAATTTTAAAGCAGAAATTTTTGCCAAATTACTTCATTTTCAGTGTCTAAATGATCAGAAATACTAGACTCAAAAGTTAGTTTTTAGAGAAAAATCTGAAATGATTCATTAGGTTATGAAATTAGATTCTAAAGATTTTATTGAGGAATAAACCATAAGTATAAATGGTAATTATATGAGTTTGGGAATACGAATGTTTACAGGATGTGAATGATAGAGCGATACCTGGGATTGTCATGAACATGTATTGTACATATTCCATATACACACGTGTGCATATATGAATGCTTATAATTGCGAAAATATATGTGTGTGTGCATTGTGTGTATTGCATAATTTTGATGTGTAGGATAAATGTCTGCATTCAAATATTTCCAGATCATTGAAGCTAGTGCTGATCTGGAGCGTACTGTGAGTAACCTAGATGGTTTCTCTCAATTAATTGTTTGCTTTAAAAATATGTTTTAAATGATGATATGAATGCGGATTGATTTTATGTTGATGCCAGATAATGAAGGTCCAAGATTTGATGCATGTATATGATACTGAATTGCTACTTGTATGTGAATTTGATGAAATACGTGATACATGATTTGATTGTTAAATGTCGGACTTAGATCCAGAAGAAAACTGTGAATATGCATATGAATGCAACAGTGATACTCAACATTATGTTGAATGCCGGATCACGTTCCGAAAATGAATGTGAAATTGAATGTGAATCTGAAAGCATGTAATAGGCTGAAATTTCGTGCATGTGATGTATTCCATTACATGAATGCATGAAGTATAAAGGCAATTGTGATTGGAGTTGCCACCGAAAAAGAGCTTAAAGCTCAGAATGTGAAAAAGAGCCTAGAGCTCAGAATGTGTCTAAGAGCCAAAGGCTCACTATGTAAAATGAGCCCTGTATCCCTAACAAATAAAGGATAGTTATAAATAAGCCCGGTATTCACAATAGATATGGGATAGTTATGCACTCAGCCACAACAACATAATAATTAGAAAAGAGTCACATGAGCATTTTATATACATTTTCAATAAGTATGTTCGATTGTTTGAAATGCTAAATTACCTTACTTGTGAGTGAGAATGTGACATTTAATGAATTATGCTAAATGCAAAGATGTGAATTACATGTTACGTGTATTAATGTGTTGCATGAATTGAGTGAACCATCGATGATGGTTATCTCATTGAGTTTACAAAACTCACCTAAAATTTGCAATATTTTTTAGGCCCTGAAGAGTTACCCCGTTAGATAAATGGGACTATACACTGCAATCGAGTAAGAGATTGAGGTCAGGATCAGTTCGGGTCTGTATTTTTTTCTTTATTTTGTATTAAATAGAGTTTCCGCAATTATTATAACTTGTGTATTTGAGCATTTCTATTTTGTAATAACTTTCCAGATTGGAGATGTTTGTAAATGATTTTGCAATGTAATGAAACTATGACTCCAAGTATTCTGTATTTGTAATGGGCCCAAATAGTATTGAAATTATGATGATTGTATTACTGTGATTGAATAAGTTTATGATTAAAATAGGTCGTTTAGATTATTGATTTTCGTGTACGCGTTTGATATTCTTAAAAAAATTATACTAAGTTTTTGACTGATTGACTTTTCTAGCACGCCACTTTGGCGAGATTTGTACTCAGATATCACTCAGGATGTCAGTTACGTGTCTAGCGAGAGTGGGTTGCTGCATACTATCTTTTCTTGAATTGAAACTTCATTCATAAAGTCAACCTTTATCTCATTTTCACTCTAAGGCATTGATAAGCTCAAATAATATGTTGTATTCACCTCAATGTGTTCGAGCGAAGAAAATCTCTCTTTAAATTTATGGTGACTAGCCTCACTTTTGGCAATGCCTTCCATTAATGTATTTATAAGACATTCTTATTACTACTGTTGTTGTAAAGATTTAGCTGAGACGTAATCATTCCATACAACAACGTAAGAGTTGTTTTACTCTTACTTTGTAAGTATTCTCATATGTTATATTTTAAGGCCAATTTTTCATCTAATATGGATGCTTCCACTTATAGTTCGGTGTTCGACATTTATGATTATAATGGTTACTACTATAAATGTCACAATACAATATGGATATCAGTTCAACTTTTGACATTTCACTATACCTTTTGTCCTAAATTTGTGATGTTGCCATACGTGATGACATATTATAATTCCCATGAGAATACTGTCCTCTCCATCCTTCCATTGTGGTTTGTATCTATGATAATGAATCTTAAGTCCTAACGATAAGTCACAAACACAAAGTCAAAATAAAGAAGTTCAAAAGATAAATAAAAAGGCATATAAATAAACAAATAAATAAAAATAAAATAAAACAAAAATAATGGTTAAATTAATAAAAGTTAGGTTTTTTTCCCTAATATTAGTCCCTAATAATAGCACCAAAAATTAGGCTTTAACTGCAAGTGCATAGTGTAGTTATGGCTAGTATTGGTAAATACGGATCGATCCTATAAGGACTATAAGTACTAATATTAACCATTTTTCTATTATCTAACCATTGAATCAGGTTATGAGTTTATTGAAAATAAAACTAAACAAACTAAACTAAATTTAACACAATAATGAACTAGGATTAAGAAAATACTATTAGATGATATTAAATAAATATTACCTAGGTGATGAATCTTCCTAAGATATCTTAAACATTAACCCTTTATCTTGCAATCAAAATTTTGATTATTGGACCATAGAAATTCCTATCTTATATTAGTATCTTTCTTAAGACTGTTAACAACTAACCCTTAGTTGATTAACTAAAATCTCTTTCTAGTTAAAACCTTAGGATTGCATTACTTAATTCGTGACTTTTACTATTATGTTTGACCTTAGTTTATAGGATTTCTATTGAACTATCTCTAGTTTTACATGCAACTCTTTCCAACTATGATCAATCTATTCATATGAAAGCATTTCTTAATCTCAATCATATGAAATCAAACATTGGACTAATATTCCAAATATATCAGTTTAAGAATATAAATGCATAATTGAATCGTGATAAATCAATCAATAAAATTACATTAAATAAAAGATTATATTATACTATTCATTCCAAACAAGGGTTTATCACACCTAAGCACTAGTCAAATTAGTTCCTAATATAGAAAACAAATTCAATATGAAATATTCAGAAGAACAAATAGAAATAAAATAATTCATCTTCTATATCCCCTTTTGTCTTTAATGAAATCTTTATACAATTTAGATTGAAGGATGCTCTTTATTGGAACTTGTGACGTAATCTTCATGTTTTCCTTGTCCTTTGTCTAGAACCTGCCTCTTCTCTAATGTCTAATACGACTTTAAAATGTTTCTCTTTGTTTTGCTTTCATCATTTCCTTTTATACTAAAAACTAGAGTTTCCAGAATATACACGGACATTTAAATGATCGTGTATCTTGATATTCCCTCTAAATTGTGACTTTATATGTTACACTAACAACATACACGGGCGCATATCTTCACATGGTCATAAACAATATCTTTGAACATGTTTACAATGACCTTCGCGATCCCTATACATGGTTATGTATCTTCAAAATTGCTTTTAATCTTTTTTTTATGCCTCGATTTCACTCAAATTATTCTCCTTTTAGTCTATAAAAGCAATTATCACCTACAAACACACTTAAAGCAACAAAGTAGAAAATATACTATAAAACTCTCAAATAACAAGCAAAACACACTAAAATATGGGTATATAAATAAAGTTAATTAATTGTTTACCAAAATTTGTTTAATATTAATTGATAATCATTAAGTAAATTATAATAGAATTGTTTAATGACATCAACATACTCTAGAGTCTGACCACCATACAATATTTCATAATAAAAATAAACTTTCTTTGTCTTGTATCTAGGGTCCAACATAAAAGTGACTGTCACAGTTTTTCCAATCATATACTAGTTAGAATTATACTTCTCTGTCATTTGCTCTACTATAACTTAGATCACCTTATTAGAATCAAACATCCAATTAAATATATCTTTCTTGAGACTGCATATACTATTAAAGTAACTATGAGAAGTTGAATATTTTGTTCCTACGAACAACTCAGTAACAATACAAAATATTCTAACTTCGCACAGAGTGCTTTATCCAACTCTTATTACTCTTCTATCGACATATAAGAATAAAGAGAATCTCTTTGTCTCAGTTTGTTAAACACCTCAATATACTAGGTTACAAGCTCTAACATTTTGAATGTTAAATTCCATCTGGTGAGACAATTCAAAACCAACTTTTTCGTGCACAAAATGCATAGTTGTTATATAGTTTCTTCAAAATTTTCTACCTTTTTGGGTGTTGCACTCTAATACACTACACTATTCTCGATTAACTTTACTACTTCCTTTATCACCTCCAGCTCATCCTTCACAATCAAATTTATAATATGGTAAAATGATACATATGGAATAACCTCCACCAACCAATAAGCACCTAACCTTTAACTTATTTTTTAACCTTTAAATCATCACTTCTTTTGTGTTATAATTATCGAGAGTTATGATAGACATCTTGATGTCGATATTCTAATCCATTAAATAGTCCACTAACACGATAGTCAACCTTTCACTTGTATGTAACGTTGACACATAAATAAACCTACTAGTTAAAAATATAAACAAATATCAATTATAGTATAATTAATAAATAAATGATAACATTATTAAAGAATATAATTTACCTTCATAGTTGACTGCGTAGAGTCTAGTCATTGTAAATACAGTATTTTGTCACTACCATATAACCCTTTTTTTCAGTTGTTAGTTGTCCACATGTCTGATATAATGGATACCTGTTCATCAATACTCATAACATCTTTCATATTTATTTCTTTTGATACCTATATATCTTGAAAGTGATTTTCTTCATGGTATTCTGAGTTGGAATGCTTAATGTTAGTTGGAGTGAGGTGAGCAACATCCTGAAGTTTTTTCTATAAAATTGTTTGACCTCTTCATACGATCTTTCTATTAGATGACTTTATTTGTCTTTTTAGATAAGAGATTCCACTTTTAGAACTTCTAACCAACATTTTATGAAAATACCTACATTCAAACTTTTCTACGTTATTCCATGATATAGTCTTATTGAAGTGATTACAAACATCACTTCTTAATGAACCTAATCCTTCAACTTGATTTGTCTCTTCACTTGGTATCAGATTAGAACTCTCCATTGGTATGTTGTTCATTACCAAATAAGAACTTTCCACTGAAAGAATATGGTCATCTAGTGAACATATAAGTTATTAATGGATATTAACATATAACATACATTTTATCAAATCAACACAGATTCAATATTAATTTATTTAATTTGCACCTTTCATTATAAGATTAATGCCATTAACATTTAACTATAACTGTAAAAGACAACACAAACTAACTTAATCAGCTTCCTATATTAAGTACTTAACTTCGTTTACCAAACTATGTTATCAAAGCTTTATATGTATAGACCTTGATTATATTAACCATATGAAGAAAACAAGTACAAATGCCAAGAACATGTAAGAAAATGTTAGGAGAAAATAACATATGTTAATTGAGGTATATGGGTCCAACAAACTTATAATTATCCCCTTTACCTTATATGTTAATCTAGATTTAAAGGGGTTTATTACTACTCTTATGATTCATCATATACCCATACTTTTATGTAATATGAAACTAATGTCATTTATAGTTTATTAGTCACTTTTGCCTAAAAGTCACTTTATGCTTTTAGAAAACTTTTGAGGAAGTTTACAGATACATAATGACAAATTGGTGTTGGGAAGTTAAAAGCATTTCCTCTTCCTCGTAAAGAAAAATAAAAGATGTTGGACTTGAGGTTGTTTCCATTAAAATCATTACAAGTTATTCTTCATTATAACTTTGTTTGTATAAAACATTTTAGAATTTTAATAATCTAGTAATAAACATTCACTTCATTGGCACTTTTAGCGAGAAGTTTTCAATATTTGTTCTATATAGGCTTCACCTAAAGGGAAAACAATTTAACTCTTAAATTTTATAATCTTAGAATACTTTTCATGGAATAAGAGTCATGACTTTGTTAAAACTCTTTCCTTACTCAGTTTGATGATAAATTGGTGAAAAAAAATCTAACATAGGAATCATGACAATTTAGTTGAAAAGACTTACTAATTAGATTATTGGAATTTAGGACTAGTCTCTTCATCTGAGTATGTATATGTTATTAGTAAGAATCAAAAGAGTCAAAGAAAATAAAAAATAGGGATCAAATATGACTATCAATGTTGCAAAAGACATTACAATGTGTTAGTCCCTAAAGGCACCTATGAGGAGGGTGAATTGAGTGTTTATAAAATAAACCAAAAATTTAAACCAATGTTCTCAATTAATAAAAATCAATATAAACAAGGATAAGAAAATTGCTTACTATAAATGAATCAAACAATTAAGCAATAAATTAAAGAGAATAAGGAAGAGAGAGTGCAAATCAATTTATAGTGGTTGAACAAATAACCCTTGCCTACGTCTACCCCCAAGACTTTTATTGGAATTCCATTATAATTCTTCTTTCAAGGGGAAGAATAACATTTGTACAGTCTTTCAAGATAAAGAGGAACCTTTCTTACAATCTTGTTCCAAGGTGAAAAGGAACCTCAATATCACTTATATCGCCCCAAAGTATAATATTCAACAGCCCAATAAAGTATTACAACTTAAAATATTTCACTTGTTCACTTGATAACTCCAAAATGGTTCACTCATATAAATGTGAAATAATGATGCTCAAATGATTGAAAAACTCCTTAAAATATGTGTATAGAACTCCCAAAACCTTCTTAATGTTAAAGCTAATGAGAAAAATACCTATTTATAGTGTTTTGTTACCCAAAATAATCGTTAGAGCCAAGAATAGATTATAATAGCTATTGCCATACTAGTTGACCAATATGATTTTCAACAGTAGATTCACTAGCCATTAGAACATTAGTTGACCATCACATATATTGATCAACCCATAAATCAATCAATGTTGCTAGAAACTCTTGGTACATTAAATTTAACAACTTTAGCTTATATTGGCTGACCATTAACCTATATAGGTCGACCAATCATGATTTTAAAAACATGATTTAACAACTTCAAATGCTCAAAAACAATTTGTTTAATCTAAATATGATTAAAAAACTTCCCAAAATTTTCCTTAAAGATTATTTGAAAGAACAAGAGGCTTTTATATTAAAATTAAAAGCTTCAATGCCTCTTGATGAATGCAAAGACTTATGCAATGAAGTAAGATGAAATGATTATGCATGGTGAGTCTTTTGGATCATCAAATTAATAAAGTGATCTTACAAATAATAATACAGTATGTGAAATGACCATGATGAGCCTTGGTATCCTTTTGATCTTGTTTTGATCTTTATTTCATCTATTATAAAATTCAACTTCTCTTTATCAACTTCATACACTATGTTCTTGAGTTTATGACTTCATTTTGTTATAATATTTCTTTTCATCAAAATAATAAACACATTAGTAGTAATTATATTTTTTATCATTAAAACATCAATTGGAAACTCCCTTCGTTCAACAATCTTCCCCTTTTTGATGACAATAAAACATTTGTGATATTAGAGAACAATAATGAAGTTAAATACACAAACCACTTTCAACATAATGATTTCATGTATAAATCATGATTCAATATCAAAAACAAGATATAAAGAATCATCTATAAAGATAACATAAGTTTACTTAAGCATATAAAAAAATGCACAATGCAAGAAACATAAAAATGAAAAAACAATCACTCTTCTTTAATATTATCACTCCCCTTAAATCTAATATCATTAAAACTTTCTTCCCCTTTTTGAAAACATAAAAAAGAAACCTAAAAATACACAATATAAAATGTTATACATTAAGCTAACTTGGTTAAAAAGATAAATTTGATCAACATTACCAAACTTTCTCATTAGAGAGTGTTATTAAATATTTAAAGAGTCAAAATAAAAGGTCAATTTCATTGAGATCTCTTTAATTATGTCTAATTTGAAAATCCCTAATTTTGATATGATGCCTAAGTTAAAATTTTCAACTAAAGACACCAAAGTCAAGTTTTCATAAAATTAGTGGTTAGAATTGTAATAAATAAAACATAATTGCAATATCCAATAATCAA
>JAOQMP010111139.1:0-14130 GCA_027563575.1 Erythroxylum pedicellare
CATAATAAAGTGATTTTACATGTATGGAGACAACTAAAAGTCGTATGAGTTGACTATTCGATACATGATTTAGAGCTGTTATAGTAGTGATTGCTTTCAAAGTTTGGAGACGGTATATGTATAGGAACATCTTGGATATATATATATATATATACAGATCATTAAAGTTTGAGGTAATTATTGAATTGAGATAATTGAATATGATACTAAGAAAATGGATATAAGTACTGAAAGACTATGATGGTACAAGTAAGTATTTCCTAATAAAGTTAGTGTTGTATCTAATGCATTAAGCAGAAATCTCAATAGTAGTGAAGCACGAATTCGATATTAAGGTTATCAGATCTAGTGCAAAAAGGGAGCTTATAATGTATAGTTAAATTTTGGGCAAATCAAAGTTCAAATTGCTATGGAATTAAATATCAGTTACACATGAAAAGATTAACCAAGCCCAAATTGAGGATTAAAAAATTGTAAATCTTATTGAGAGATTGAAAATAGATCTGAGTTTTAGGATCGAATAGGAAGAATGATACATTGTGATTGAAATAAGAAGTATATGTACCAATAAAGATGACTGAGCAAAGAGATTGTTAGAAAAGTACAAATGGTAACAAGCACAAGCGCATGTTTTATGACTCCGAATGTTGGGGTCCAGAAGCGGTGTCCAACAGTTGTGATATTAGAACAAGAGTTGGGTTCCAGAATCCGTGCTCAACAGTTGTGGTATCAGAGCAAGAGTTAGGTTCCGGAATCGATGCCTAACATTTTGGGTTTCTCTAGATAACCAATAAAGTAACCACTAATTGTTTGAGAATCCATTTGTCTTTCATGTGGATTATAGATACATGTTTCTGCTGGACAATGCCAAACATGCAGGTGTTTCAAACTAGGTTTCCTTCTAATCCATAACTCGAAAGGAGTTTTAGGAACTACCTTACTAGGTTTCCTACTCGAAAGGACTCTCTCTTTCCATGTCGAGTGGTAGTTGTCTTCCTTTCCAAGATGATATCTTCAGTTAACGGCATCTCCCATTGATAGAGTAAGTCTTCTATGGAAGGCAGTGTTTCATTAGGCTCCTCGTCGATCATGGATGGCTCAAAGAGCTTAAGACTCAACATTAACAACTGAATAGATATCTATGTACGAGGGAAGCTCAAGTTTGCAAGCATTATTTCCAATTTCTGCAACACTTTGAAAGACCATAACGGATGGGTTTCAACTTTTTCCCTTCACCCTTAAGTCATTCCTTGCTTAGCTGAAGCCAAACAAGGTCCCCTTCTTGAAAATCAGCTTTAACTCTGTGTCGATCATGCTGCATCTTGTATTTTAGTATAGCCTTTTTCAATTTGTTTTCCACCTTTTTATGCAGATGTTGTATGCCCTCCAGAAATCGTTGTGCCTTCTCTTGCTCTTTCTCCTCTTTGTTATTTTGGAGTGATGATTGAACAGTGAACTCCAAGTTAAATGGGCTCGGAGGTTGGATCCCCAAACAAACTTCAAAAGGAGACTTCCCAGTAGAGCTATGCACAGCTCGGTTGATGGCAAACTATAAGTATGGAATGCTCTCATCCTATGTTTTTGGGTGCCATTAGTTGTAGCCCCTTAGTAAATGAACAACAGTTCAGTTGACCACTTCAGTTAGGCCATCCGTTTGAGAGTGGAAAGTAGTCCTTCGTTTGAGTTTCGTTTCCATCATTAATCATAAGGATCGCCAAAAGTGACAGAGAATACGGCTGTCTCGATCAGACACGATCGAGTTGGGTATCCCAAAATGCACCTAGACATGCTGAAAAATTTGCGTGATGCTTCTTCATCCTTGATTGTCTTCTTATATGGTATGAGTAACACCATTTTTGAAAACCGATCGACAACCACAAACAAGTAATCGTTACCTCGCCGTGTCTTTGGGAGACCCCTAAGGAAGTCCATCGATATGTTTTCCCAAGGACGGGAGGGCATCGACAAGGGAGTGTATAAACCCAACTTCCGATTTGAAGACTTTAAGGTACTACACAAAAAATAACCCCTCACAAACCGAGCTACATCTTGCTGCATGTAGGGCTAAAAGACGTAACGTTAGAGATTTTGAAGTTTTTATGCCACTCCAAAGTGGCCTGCTACCTTTGAAGTATGTGCCTCATGTATCCAACGTACCTGTTCTGCTTCCCTTGGAACACATGGAAGTGTGCCTTTATACAGTAGTCCGTCTCGCCAAAGAAATTCTGTTGGCTTCCTTGTTTTAAGTTTAACTAACACTTTCTGAAAATGAGGATCCTCTATGTACCATCCTTTATATTCTTCATGCATCGAAGGTTCAATCTGCATGAATAGAGATAAACAAATGGAGGCACCTGGGGGACATGATAGCATGTCAGCAAGTTTGTTATGAACACCATTTTATATTTGATCACCAAGTTGAATTGCTGCAGGTAAGTCATCCATTTCATATGGTGTGCTTACTGAAACTTATATTGAACCTGTAAGTATTGGAAGGGGGCGATGATCAGAGTGCATAATTGTCTCCTTGCCTAAAAGGTAAACACGTCAATGCTTCACTGCTTGATGTAGGGCAAGAAGTTCTTTGTCATATGTTGAATAGTTCTTTTAGGATCCCTGAAACAACTCTAAGTGATACGCCACAGGACGGCCTTCTTGTAATAAGACAGCCCCCAATGCATACCCTGAAGCATCTGTCTCCAATTCAAATGGCCTTTGTAAATTTGGCAAAGCTAGAACAGGGGCCTCACATATTTTCCTCTTCAACAAGAGAAACGTGTCCTTATGTTTCAGAGTCTACTCAAACTTTTGGTTAGCCTTCGTTAGTCCATGTAAAGGAGAAGCCAAAACAGAAAATTATTGAATGAACTTATGAAGGTATTGGCAAGCAACCATAAAACTTCAAACCTCAGAGACAGATGTTGGTCTTGACCACTCTGTGATGACTTTGACTTTATCAGGTTCAATTTGCAACTCACCACCACCCACAATGTAACCCAAGTACAGCAAGGTTTGTTTACCGAACTCACACTTCTTCTGGTTTAAACGTAACTGATTTTGCTTCAATATCTCAAATACCTTTTGTACATGCACCAAGTGCTCTTCCCACGACCTGCTATAGATCAAGATATCGTCAAGACAAACAATTACAAAATCATCAATAAAAGGTCGTAATACATCATTCATAAGTCACATAAAGGTGGCCAGGGCATTGCAAAGTCCAAAAGGCATCACTAGCCATTCGAACAGCCCTTGACGTGTTTTGAATGTCGTCTTCCAAGTATCTTCCTCACTTACACGAACTTGGTGATAACTAGATTTCAAATCCAATTTGGTGAAGACGGTTGCCTGGTATAATTGATCTAAAAGGTCATCGATGCAAGGAAGAGGGTAGCGATTCTTCACAGTGATCTTATTGAGTGCACGGTAATTAATGCACATAGACCATCCTCCATCTTTCTTAGTAATAAGAACAACCAGCGACCCACATGGGGAACTATTTGGCTTAATAATGCCATGATCAAGTTATTCATTGATTTGTCATTTGATCTCTTCATTCTCCAACACTGAATTTCAGTACAAACCAAGGTTGGGACAGTGGCGAATCTGTCACAAGATGGATTTCATGCTCCACCGGTCACCTTAAGGGCAGCTTGCGAATTTCTTTAAAGAAGCCAGTGTATTCTTCTAACAAGTTCATTAGCCCTTCATTAGGTTCCCTACAAAGCAATGTTAGCGTAGGAAAGCAAGGAACATTTGAACTTACTAGCTGAACCATTGCCAACACATACTTCTGTGAGGTGTTGATGATAAGTTTTGCTTAACTCACTGTGATCAAGTCTATCGTCTGCACAGGTTTCTCACTGATAAGGATAAATTTCTTGCCACCCTTAGTTAGTTCATATTCTTGTGCCCTCCAACGGTAATGGGCATCACGATCATAGAGGAAGGGGTTACCAAAGATTATTTGGCAAATATCAAGTGGTACCACATTACATTATACCTCATCAACATAGCTAGAAGACATTGCAAAACGTACTGTGCACTGTGAGTTAATTTGTTGGTTCACATCATTGGTGATCTACCCTAATGGGTATGACCGAGGATGTATCACTGTCTTCAAGCTGAGTGTCTGAACAAGCTTCGCTGAAATGATGTTCTTCTGGCTACTGGGATCAAATATTGCAGATATAATCTCCCTCTTCACCTGAATTTTAATGGTAAATAACTCTTTTGCTAGCTTTTTATCCGTAGGTGGACTCGAACCTGTCTCATTTGGCATTGCCATCAAAGATAGAGTCGGGTCTACTTGTTGTATGGACTTTAGCCACTCTGGTTTATCTCCTAGTGTTGTCATCGCCATAACATGCTTACGGCATTCATCCTTCTTCCATTTCTTAGGAAACAACGAATGAAGCTTCCAACACTTCTCCTTATCATAGCCTGTGATTTTACACTGCTCACAGAATTTGTTAGAAGATGAAGAAGAGGAGGTAGTGGAGGATTTACAGTTTTTTTAATATTTCCGATTCTTTGCTTTGGGCCTGCTATCTTTACCATCCTTCTCACCTCGAAGCTTGTTCTTCCTTTCTATTGCCATGGCCATCGTGCTTGTAGGAGAAATGTTATTAACCTGAAATAGGCTCAGCTCTGCACTAATAGAATGGTGCAGCCCCACAGTATATTTTCGGAATGTCTGCGAGTTTGTTAGTGGGACGCCAAGAGCCATTGCTTGTCATTAAAACTCGGTGGTGTAATCTTGAACGAACTATTCTCGTCTTTGGCCTAGTCGGTGCCAATGATCCCACCTTCCTTCAAGGTACCCCATTGGGTAGAGCTCTTGTCGAAGCAACTTTTTGAACTTGCTCCATGTAAGGTCCTTGACTTCACCACTTGCTACATAAGCCTTCCACCACGTCTTCACATGGTCCGTCATCTTACGAGGTGCAAACATGACCCTCTGGTCATCACCATATCGCCGAATAATGAAGAAAGTTTCTAGATGATCAATCTAAAACTTCTTGGCATCTATAGACCCATCGAAGGATGGTATGTCAATCTTGGCTTCAACCTTGAAAGGCTCCCTATTGCTTCCTGCATCATCATTAACTTCTATAGATTCTTCATCACCATCCCCTTCCAAGTCAGCGATGCGTTCGAACTTGGCTTATAGGCTTGCCACCTTGGTCTTCAGGGCGGCTATCTTCGTGTGTTCATCATAAGAACTGGCAGCTTACTATTTGATCCAATCTAGGACCATGGCCATGTTCGAAGAGAGCATAACGACATGGTCTGTCAAAGTGGGTTGAGTGGTTTATTGATCGCCTTCCATAGCTACGGACGTTTCTAGTGCAATAAAGGTTGAACAATATACCCCTCAGAAAGTCGAGAGTTGTTGTAAATCTTCTCCACTGGCGCTATAACTGAAGTGGGTCTTCACCATCCACAGTCAGGAACAGCTCTATGATACCTAAATTGATCCAATCTATGGAAAGAAACTCTAATGATATAAGCTTTGTTAATCCAGTCACGAAGGCGTCACTGGCCCTTTTTTTATTTCCCCTCCCCCCTTTTGCATAAATGATCCTTGACAATAAAATAAATAAACTAAATAAATAAAAGCTTCTGTTGCAAGACTTGTAGCTGACTCTAAGAAATATCCACTAGAATCCTTATGACTCGCTCCCCACCAATGTTCAGCAACCTTATGTTTTTTCCAAATATTATACCCACGTTGCACAGTTACTATTCACGAGCATGCAAGTTACTATTCACGAGCATGCAAGTTACTGTTCACGTGACTTGGTGTAATAAAGATCCTCCTGGATCAGATACATAGTAGTTTTAAGTTCTTACATCTACAAAATCTTGGGTAAGGAGGAATTACTTATCATACTCCTAACTATATCCATTAACGTTCTATTTCTCCTTTCTGCCACATCGTTTTGTTGTGGTGTGCCTAGTATAATGTATTGTGCACATATACCATGACTTTCAAGGAACTTAGCAAACGAACTAAGATATTGTCTAGATTTATCATACTTTTCATAATACTCACTACCTTTATCAGATCTTAAAATCTTTACTTTTCTATCTAATTACCTCTCAACCTCCTTTACAAACACCTCAAGGGTATTTACAACTTGAGATTTTTCATGCAACAAATAGATATATCCATACCGTAAAGGTGATGAAGTATTTTTCTCCATTAAAAGACGGAATGTCAAAAGGTCTACAAATGTTGGTGTGTATTATTTCAAGAAGCTGACTGCTTCTCGTGGCTCTTTTCTTGCTATGTTTGGTTTGCTTGCCCTTAATGGATTCCACATATAAGCCAAGATCAGTAAAATCTAGATTCGATATAATCTAATTCTTTACTAATCTTTATAACTTTTCTTTGGATATATGACCCAAACGTTTATGCCACAAGTAAGCAGAATTTTCATTTACCAAACTATATTTTATTCCAACATTATGATTGACAATAAATAGGGATTCAGAAAAGAAAAAAAAACATCATCAAGTTTCAATTTATATAAACCATCCATAAGCATTCCATAACCATTAAAGGAATTATTCTTATACAAATTGAAACAACCATGTCCACCCTTAAAGGTATATCCACTAGCATCAAGTCTGGAAACAAAAATTAAATTTCTAGAAATTGAAGGTACATAGAAAGTGTTCATTAGATCCAAATGATGACTAGTATCTAATGTCAGCTTGTTAGTCCCTACGCCTTCAATTGGGGCCTTCATTCGGTTTCCTATAAACAGAAAGCTGCTAATTGGGCTTATGGTTTGGATTGTAAGGAATCTCTACATAATATTGAAAACATGAGTAGTGACATCAGAATCAAATCACCAAGTATTAGAAGGAACTTTAGATAAGTTTGATTCAAAGCATATAGAAACATAATGTATACCTTTCTTTTAGAACCAAGCCTTACGTTTCAGACAATCTTTATAATAACGTCCTTCTTTCTTGTAGAAGTGGCATTTATCTAACTTTTGTCCCTTTCTTTCACCATCAACATCCTGTGGAACTTTAATAGGTCATTTCTTCTTAAAATTCTTGGTCTTTGGTTTGAGTTTCTTTCCAACTCCTTGACCCACTAGGTTAATAGAATGAACTCCTTGTTTCTTTAATCTCGCTTCCTCCTGAATAAGCTTACAGGACAATTCATCAATATTCCACTTATCTTTCAATATGTTATATTTGATGTGGAACAATCCACATTCATTAGAAAAGTAAGTTCATGATAAACTGCACTAAAAAGGAGTCTTGCACAGCCATACCCAGTGCCTTAAGTCTTACTGCGATATTTGTCATATCAAGGACATGTTGCCGCACTCTCTTTGACCCATCAAACTTCATGGTTGTGAGTTCATCCATAAGTGTCCCTGTAAGTGCCTTATCGGCCGAACATAACTCCTATTCTACAAGCATAAGAAAATCTTTAGCATTCTGATTTTCAGTGCTAAGAAGAGTAGACTTAATGTTGTTGGCAATCGTCATTCGCATAAAGTTCAAACATAGCCTGTTAGACCTTGTCCACGCCTTATAGTGTGTTTTTAGCCTCTATACTGGTATCATTAAGTTCAGAATGCTTATCCTCTAATAACGTCAAGCCAAGATCCAAAGCACCTAAATAGAGAATGACTTGTTCGCTCCATTTTGAGAAATTCAAACTAGTGAACAAGGTAACAAAAGAAGCTTGAGAGTGAAGGCTAATAACTGCAAACATATAAATGCTCATTAAGTAACAGATTCAGTCAGGAAGTACATATATTAAATATATTGCAAGTTTATTTTGGGTAAACATAACAATACATGTCATTACTATCATTATAATGTTATTTAAACCTTACAAGAAAATTAAATAAACTTCGTCAAATATATCTAACATCTTTAGATAACAATACGTATATGACAAGAGTATATCAATTTTCTCATTTATATTTATTAGTTATAGAACATTGATTTACCTTTGGATAAAGTCCTTAATTTCTATTAACTAATAAAATTTTCATGATAGCATTTCATAAAATTCATTAATTACATGAACAGATATTCAAAATTAATTTGGACGCTTTGATGACAAACAAATTAATTTTAATCATACTGTCATATATATACATACATACATATGTATGTATAATAATCATAATTATAAGGCGAAAGTAAAATTAAAATTTTGATAACATGTCAAAATATCATTAATATGATTGAAATGTAAGAAATCAAAATTTTAAAAACAATTCATTATATCGTCAAATTTTTAGACGAATCAAAAGACGCCCAACAGTATTCTCTTCTTTTTCACACGCGGTTTTCTTCAGGGATACCAATGACACATAAGATTTTTTAACGCTATTGGAGATTCAGAAAATACATCCTTGGCGCACTTAAGAAAGACCAAGTCAACATTTGTATCTCTTGGGAATACTCACTCCAAGGCACCGAAAGGGTTCTTGGAATTCCCAAACCCCAAAAACCCATACTCTTTACTTTTATTCATAGTCAAATTAAAATCGACGGCCCCACACTCAGTATCAAATCCCCAAAACCAGAGAAATAACGCACACATATGCGTCATGCTTTGCTTATTAGCAAACACCCCACCACGAAAACAAACAACGTCCAGACCAAGAAATAAAGAGAGGCGGACGCCTACCACGGTATTTTTCTTTTAGGAAAAATATTCTTTATTCAAAACAGATCACAATTTTTTTTATAAACACCATAACTGAAACAATCCTCCATCAATAATGTAAGGATTATTATCTATTTAAAACTTTGCTCTTATATCACATGTAAGATTTTTCTATCCTTAATAATCAAACATCAAAGATATAAATTATATATGAATCATGAATCATAGGTAAATCATTTGTATTCATACAAATTTTGAATGTAATAATAACTATATAGACAGGGACGAATGCAGAAAATTTTTTAAGTGAGGATAAAATTTTATTTTTAGTGGGGCAAAATTTTATTTTTTTATGAGATCAAAATTTTAAAATAATAATTTTTTATATAAAATTTTTTAAAAGTAGTAGGGCAAGTGTCCTCAATGTGAATACATCTATGCACATAGATGAAGCAAATAAATCACTTCCTTTGAGCAAAATTCGTTATGATATAGAGAAGAAAACTTTTACTAATTACGAATTAGTTTTTACCTCTCGACCTTTTTTCTGTACAATAGCTTGATAAATAGTTCAATAAACAAATACCTACTCTTTTTGTATTTATGTTTTATCTGTATTTAATTAGAATAAATAAATGAGTAATTTATTGATAAAAATTCTCATTAAACTAAAAAAATCCCTAAACTTAATTTAATATGGGCTTAAGTTCATATTTCTTACACGTGGTTGATAGGATCGAGAGGAGTTACTCTTTGATTTTCTAATAGTCTCTTTACATTGGTGTGAAATCCTCTGTTACCTCTATATCCGAGACCAACCTTGTGCAATTCAAACATGGCACAAATTGGTTCCCTTGACATTGCCATCTTTGTATCCGTAAAGAAGTGGAGAGATCCACCGCGATTTCTGCATTGGACATTATTGAAGCTATAGTGAAGAAGAGTGATGATGATTAGCTAATGAAGATAATCTGGTTTTATAGGCATTTATTGTCTGGTGAGAACAAGTTATTCTTACCTCGATTTAAAACAAGGACTTGTCTGGTCATGGGTCAGACACAGGGTGGCATCAAACACTTTCTGCTCATCAAATGCACACGCAAAACGAACATAGGCGGACACAACATGGACAGCCAAGAAAGCAGAGAAATTGCTACCAGTGAAAACGATATGGGCGCGGAATTGGCTGCAGCGTTGGACATTGGAGAAATTACAGAGAAGGAGATCGAAATTTCTAGTAGCTCATTATGGGTTATGAATTGTTGGTGAGCTACGAAATGGATTTGATAGTGGTGGATGAAGGAAACCGAACTGTGAAGATTTGGACAGAACTGACAAAGCATGAACGTTTTGGAACTTTTGAAGGACCTTAAAAGTACAAGAAAGATTATTATGTCTGAAAAACCAAAGTGGTTAATTAAGCCTCAGACTTTTTATATTATTTTTCACACAAATAGAGTAAAATTGGATAAACGTAAAATAATAAAAATATCGTAATTTGATAACGCAGTTCGGCACACTTTACCTACGTCTGCGGGACCCTCACTCAGATTAATCACTTTCACTGTAATTCAACAAAATTACACAAGATTGATCTAACCCAATACCACTCAATCTTTGTAACTATTTCACAACCTAACTACCCGTAAAATATTATCACACCCGATAATACGACCAACTCGTGTTAACCTTGTCAGAGGATTTGTCTAACTATTTTCACTCTAAAACAATAATAAATAAAACAGAGAAAGACAACTTCCCAAATTGATAAGCTCTCCAGTAATAGATCTGAAGTTGTTCAACAATGGAACCAAGTTGCTGCACTCACAAATCACGCATCCATCAACAATTATTCTCCTATGTGTCGCAACCAGTAACCTTCTTCAAAGACACGGAAAATCAACAACTCCAATTTGCATACGTGTACTCCTTATCAGCTATTAACAGTGGGTCAAAGGTGTAGCACCATCAATTATACGCAGCCAGTAAAAGAAACAAAACAAAACCCACTTTTCATATGTGACCTACACACCTTTACCTCACCCAATAACATACATCCGTAAACAGCTCACTGCTAGATTTTTTTCAACTTGCGTGTACACCTAGACACTTTCCACAATCAGGAGATATTCACGTATATGGATAATCTTCAAAGATTATAAGATGTGTGTTTTTAAAATAGATTCCTTCAGTGATAGAAATATGTGGCAACACTCTTTTGAACTTATGCTGTGGATGCAATTTCATATTCTAATTATCTTATATGTCCAATTTAAAATGCTAAAATAAAATAAGATTTATACAAAATATATCCTAACAATATCTTTTAACTTCCTTTGAGCCTTGCCTGAGTACATCTCAAAGGAATTCATATGATAGATGTATAAATGGCATGTGGACTAGACTTGAAGGGCATGAGGGATGCTTCTTGTTCGGTACAGCTATAAGCCAAAACATAATGAGTAAATCATCGACACGTGTAAATAGGTCAAATCTTCATCAGCGACTTTCTACCGGACTAGTTACCGTAAGAATTCAACGCATAAATTATGCGTTAATTCACAAAAAGTAGTCTTGCTTGATATGCTACAATCGGAATCGGTAGTCATAGGCGCCTTGCTACGAGCTCCTCCAGAAGACGAGAGTAGTTGATATCTAATCTACCACCACACCACAATTCTGCACTATAGTTAAACTTGAAACCATTCCCATTCACGTTGTTATTACGCACCAAATAAGCAGTAGATAGAACAATCTAACTACGACTTTGTGTGCATTTTTGAAGTGACATGTTGTACACTAACCGCAAAGTTTCGTTGTGGTTTGAAGTTTTAGACATAATCATAATAATGGGTCTCAAAATGTGAAATGAGCTTATTTATTAATTAAACCCATCTTTAGGGGCGCACGTCATATCAGGCAAAGTTTGCCTGATGACAAGAAACATATATAATTAAGGTTTGACATATTCACTAAAGCAACAAAAGCAGTTTAATATAATAATTAAAGGAAGCCATTAACAGATTATTTAGTTCTCTCTCTCCCTCTTTCATATTCTCGCCCAAAAGAATCAAAGCCCATGCTTGAGCATATAGGCAGCGACAATAATGGATCAGCCTGGCTAATTAATCGGAAGCATCTCCTTCTAATTTTAATGAGTAAGAAAACCCTTGAATTCAGGGAAAAATACTCTTAATAATATAATTATGATTAATTGAGTTATTATATGAATTAAACAAATTAATATGGTGTTTTTAGCTTGCCAAGTTTTCTCGTGATATCTTGGAGTTAATGTGGTGTACATTATATTTGGGGGATTTGAGCCTGTGGTTGTCAGGGGTTAGGTTTTGAATGCCTGACAATTCTTATCACAAATTTGACTTATTTTTATGTCGCACTACTCAGTTCAACTGGTCTGCGTAGAAATTCTGAAGGGGGTTATTCGTTTCCAACGGTAATCTTGAGACATAATCAAATCTAAAATTGAGAATACAGTTTCACAACATGCAACTTGAGATGCTCTAATATAGCTACATATATCCCTTTCTATTATTAAGACTTTCCAGATTTTTCGAAGATGTGGCCACATCAACATTATTGAATAAGAACTGACATAAGAAGAAATTTCGATATTACACACAACCACAACTTGCCCATCTCCTTTAGGAAACAATAAAGATCTAATTAATTAGTTTCTGAAAAGAAATGATTCTAATCTTGTAGATGTTTTACTCACTGGTTTAGGAAAGAAGCAAACTTTTCGAGCATAATCTTGGTGTTCTCACAATCGATGTACAAATGGAAAGTATGCACTTCACCTTTAGACTCCATAATCTCCACGCATCCTTCCCAACTACTCTTCTTCAACTCTTCATAGTACAGCCACGCCCTCTCTCTCAACAAATCCTTTTCGGCAGCAAAAATAAGTACTCTAGAGCACCCCAAACTAGCAAATTTTGGATCTGCCGTTGGATTGATCAAAGGGTCATCTAATCCAGTTGTTGTTGGATGCACATAATACCATATATTCTCCATATCTGCCTTGCCTTCTGGATCCTTAGACTCGTTACCGATCGGATCTTTGCCCCAGAAATAAGGATGAATGAGAACAATCCCTTTAAGCTCAACACCAACAAGTTTTTCCTGACCAAACCGTATGGCCATCTGGTGTGCAATGTTACCGCCGGCGCTGTCTCCTGCAAAAAACACCTTCCCAAAATCAGCATAAGCATTCAGCCATTCCTCAGGGCCACTTCCATTAAAATGAGAAGCAAGCCATTTGAGGGCAGTCCAGCAATCATCATAAGCCGTTGGAAGAGGATGTTCTGGGGCCAATCTATACTCTACGGCGACGACTACCACATTCGCTGCCTTAACCACGGATTTGTTGTACTTATAGTATGTATGAGCGAAGGGGCTTTCCATACAAAAGCCTCCACCATGAAAATAAACTAAGAGAGGGAGTTTATGGCCTCGAGTAGTGTTTTCTGGAATGTGAACTCTACAGGTTAGGTTTTTATGCGGCTTGATGGAACTTAGGTTTAACTCCGGCGAGTAGACAACATCTTTTGACCGAACGCCGTCATCAAGGTCGAGAGGAAGCTCTAGTTGGGTTCCTGCAATTCTGTTTATACGGCCATCTTTGTATATTTGAAAGAAGGGACTGAAATCAACGAGTAGCTCGGAGTCAGACATGAGTGATTTGAAGCTGTATGGTACAATGATATGTCGTGAGGCTATACTTAGATAAAAAGCCACTAGTATTGACTTTATAAAGAGTTATAAACAAGAGGTGGTGACGAAGAGAGAGAGAGAGTTGTGAACAATGATTGATAAGGCATGCCTCGGCTGTAGCCAAATTCTCTGTCCTATTTATCCCATATTTATTAGGAGATTGGTTTGAAGGTTTGGTAACAAAAGACTAAAAAATTTTTAATCCATAGTGTTTATTTTGAGGTTTTCAATTATAAAAGAATGAATTTATTCCATTAAATTTAGGAATCTATTAAATCCATTAAGGGAGTGAATATCGACTTTTCATTCCAATCTAAGTTTTTATCATGTTTACTTTTTACTCTTTTATCCCCAGTCTTTGTTCTACCATTTTTTTTCACTTCCTTATCGCCTCTCAATTCCTTACGATTTCTTATCCTGCCTTATCGCGTCTTATCAATGAAGGAACTTTTTGTTCTGCACCTCCAGGTATATTTTATGAAATCCCTCGTTTTAATTTGATGTTAAATGAATTGGATAGAACCTGGTTTCAGCTCACTGTAAATAGGGTTTTTGTTTCTTTTTTTCTTATATATTTTCGTTTTATGATTTAATCAGGAGAATAACCAATATGTTATATGTTTTGATGATGTGAAAGTGCATATGATTATAGGTTGAACGAGAATCATAAAACCAATATGTTCCTTTTTTCCTTTATAATTATTGTTTTGTGATTTAATTTGATTTTTCGTATATGGTTT
>JAOQMP010111200.1:0-14125 GCA_027563575.1 Erythroxylum pedicellare
AAGGTAAGAATTCTCTAAATTGAATCTTTTTTTATTTAAACAAGTAGCCTAAGGTAATTGAAAGAGGCTTGCCTGACCTAGAATGCATTGATGTTTGATAGTCATTAAGTAATTGAATGTGTGCTCTCTGAGATAACTATGTGACTCTTATTCCTATATATATCCATTCTAGAAATCTATCTAAAGGTTTGAATAAAGGCCATTAGTAAACTAAAAGACACATCATGAGCTCAAGAGAACAAAACCAAATCATTTGAAAAGAACACAGACATCAGACCAACTTTCTCACATCTATTATGGCGCTTAAAGCTTGGGTTAGAGCTAACATTGCTACTTATCATCCTTGTGAGGAATTCCATATAAAGAATGAATAAATAAAGAGATGTTAGATCCCTCTACCTTAATCCTTTAGAACTAATGAATGAGAGGGGAAGGTCCTCTATTGATTAACATACTAAAAGAAGTACAATTTGTAAAAATCCTAATCCTTATCTTATACCTTTTTAGGGAAACTAAAAACTTACAAAAGCTAATGTATGTGTTCCCAGCTTATCATATGCCTTACGAAAATAAATTTTGATAACATAATTCTTTTACCAATTCCTTCTTTATTACCATCAAAAAATATCTTATGCAGTAAGAACATTATAACCTATCATTCTACCACCTATAGATACCCCCTAAAAGTTATTGAAAATATGTTTTAACACCTTTTTTATTTTTTTGCTATAATTTTAGAAATAATATTGTACAAGAAGTTGCAACAAGATATAGGTCTAAGCTCATCAAGGAACCTTAGATTAGGAACTTTGGGGATTATACATAAAAAGGTCTTGTTGATCTCTTTAAAGATCTCACCTTTATCAAAGAATTCCTTTATAGCCTCATTTAAAAAGTATCAAATAAGGGGCTAAAATTTTTCAAAATTTCCCATTTAGATTAGCTAGACTTAGGACTTTGTCAAGGAATATCTCAAAAATATTTTTCTTTGTATCCTATGGACTTACAAGTCTATTTGATATCTTTGTACGCTAATAGAAAAATTAATTAATTATAAGAGAACTTAGTAGTTGTGCTAAAAATTTGCTCGAAGCTAAGTACCTATGAGATTTTTATTAGTAGTCAACTTCTACGTCTTTTAGCTCCTTTTGACTAGTAACCAATATGCCATCTTGATTGACTAAAGATCCTATTTTGTTACTATTCTTCTTTATCAAGACTAAGTTAAGGAACAACTTAAGAGTTCTTTTACCATCTTTAATCTAATTAACTTGAAACCTTTGTTTTACTAAGGAATTATGATTAGAGTTTTCATATGCACATATAATGAATCATTTTCCTTTCTAAACAAGGAATCCTCCCCTAGATCCTTATCCAGCTCATTTTAAATTAGTTTCAGAGAATTCTTTGAGAAATAGACATTCTCCAAAATACTATGCCACATTTCTTTTTTTTAAGCCCTTGATGTCCTCCATTTTCTCCAGCTATCTTACACATATAAAAGTTTTTCACATTTAATTATAGATGAAATGCCTCTTGTAACTATCTTTAAGAAGCCTTCCTCTTCAGCTAGGTAGTTGTTAAATCTAAATGGAAAGTGTATCCTTTTTCTCTCAAATGTATTATGAACCATAATAAGTGATTGATCAAAGAATAATGGTTCTAGGAATATAGCTATAATCTTAGGAAAGTTGGACAACCATTCACCATTCACTAAGGCTCTATTTAATTTTTTTCCTAATGTTTTAGGGTATCCTTTTACTTATTCCACTAAGTGAAGTTACTCATCTAAATTTCCAGTTAATAATAGCTATCCTTTCAACATACTCTGGAAGGTTAGTTGCAAAATTCTTCAAACTAACATACCCTTCAGTTTTAGACCTAAACCTAATATTGTTAAAATCCCTTAATATTATTTATAGATCTTAGATTTATATGGAGATTTTCAAGATTTTCCATAATTTTTTTATTTATCATACATCACCAAGATAAAGACCTCAACATATTCTCAGACAAAATAATCTTTCAAAAGTATCACTTAATCAACAATATTAAGCACTTGAATATTAACCAAACTATTGTAAAAAGCAACCACGAAATGCCTATAATGGTAATTTTCACACAAAACCTTTAAGTTGGTAATCTTTTCTTGGTTTAACTTTATTTCTAACATACACAAAATCAGATACTTATTTTGCAGAAAAAAGTCATTTAACATTTTCTTTAGAGGAGCTATTTGTTCCCTTAAAATTATAGGCAACTATTGACATAATAAAGGGTTCATAAGCTTAGTTCCTTTAGACTTAATCATTCTACTAGACTTCCTTTTATTGATAGTTACGTATACCTCAAATTCCTTAACACATATCTATCTTTCTCTCATTGTAGACATAGGATATAAATCCTTATCTCCCTAATGACTATGTTCTCTATAGTTACAACTAGACAGAGTTAGAGTCCCCTCCCTCTCCTCCTTTTTGAAAGCCTACTAACTTCCCTTACCACTTTTCTCTATTGTTTATCTTTCCTCCCATCATTAACTAATTTTTTAATATTTCATATTATATATATTCTCTTAATAAGGGAATAATATACTATCACTTGCTTGTTCCATAAGATTATAATTCCCCAACCATGGTTTTTACTTTCATGTTTTCATTTAAACACTCCTCTTAGGTGTTGTTCATCATTATATTTTAAGTTGTCAGCTTAGATTGTTTGTCAATTCCCATTAACTCCACATAATCACCTTTGACAAATCTTCTTCTAGCTACAATCCATTTTTCACCTTGTTCATACAAATGGGGCTTCCACTATTAAACTACACTAATTAAAACCTCAAAGAGTGCTTCATTCTTATATATCCTTAGTATAGGAATCACCTAAGGAAAATCTTTTCCTAAATCCTCACTTACTACAACCTAGCATACCCAACTTTCCTTCTTTGAGTTGTGTTTCATCCATGTTTATAGGGTTCCCAGTGAAGCTTGCTGGCACTCAAGCCTTTAGATTACTAGTATTATAAGGTACCATCATATAGATTGATTTATAGTGGCATACTAGAGTAATTTAAATTTAATAAGAAAATTCTAGGTTTCTAGAATTATAGAAACAATGGTATGTTTTTCACATACCTCTATAACACTATTCTTCATATCAAAACTAAAGAGTAAAAGGTTTTCCTCTGACAAGAGTTACCTTCTTTATACCCCAACCATTCCATTTTTTCATCACTTATAAGTTAATCATAAGGAAAAGAAGGTGCCTTCTTATGAAGAACCCATAAGGTCCTGTATGGGTGGTATCCCAATTCCTTGCACCATCTCTCAAAATTCAGTAACAAAAGCTATGATAAATCTTCCATCCACCAATGAGAGGGGATAGTATTAATGGCTTACTATATCTTTGAGATGAACTAAGAAGTCTTTAGATGTATCAAGGATCCATTTGTTAGGGAAGCCATACGTTTGGATGCTATGTTAGAGGGAAAGAGTAGGAAAGATAATTTATCTAAAATTTTCAGAATCTTTTCACAAACAGCGGGCATCATATTCTTGTTTTATGAAAAACTAATTTTAGTTTCCCCTTTTGACAATACAATAAGGTGAATAAAAAAAAAAGAATAGTAAGCGAGAAGATGGAAAATAATCAAAGAGAGCTAACAATAAAAGCCAATGACTTCAAAATTGAACCAGATCGACCGATTCAATTGACATAATTGAAAGATGGCCAGCTTTCCAATTTGGTTTATTTTTATAATCTTTATACATAAAAAAAAAACAGTTAAGTGATAAACTAACCAAATTTTAATAAATTATAAATAGGAAATTAATATTAAAGTTTTAGAAAGAGGGTATTGTTCTTCGATTTTGCTTTTTTTGCATAATTCAACCTCTTCAACGCTCAATCTCAATTCATTTTATATAATATTTTCAATTTTATTAATAATTTAAAATATTCAATTTCCTATTTCAACTAGTTTTCTTCAAAATTTTCAATTATATTTCAATATCTTAGTTTCTTTTACAAATTATTTTCATAAGCATCAAAGATCTAATCTTAAAAAAAGAGACTTATTTGAGCTATCTAGAGTTGAAAGAAGTTCCTACTATTGTGTTTCAAGTATTGCACATGATTGCTCTTTTACTCTTTGTACTAATTTCAATTCTTTTACATGTATTACACATATAATAAAATTCTCTATAACTTTAACTCATACAAGCACTCTAGCAATTCCCTTTTTATAGCTTTCCTCCTCTTATTATACATATACATAAGTTGGTCTCATTTTCTATGTTTGCTTGTGTTTTTTTTTTGTAAGAAATGTAAGTTGTAATCAATGAGAAAGATTGATTTTTTTTTATTATGTAAACTTTAGTGACTTATTCTGTAATATTTAAATATTTCAACATTTTGTGTTTGCTAATTTGGGTTTTTATGTTTTTTTCATCAAAGGAAGAATTTGATGGTTTATTTATGGGGTTATTTATATAGAGTTGTAAAACAAAGATACTAAGTATTCAAGTTGGTGGCAAAGAAATGTCTTTAGTTTTAGTTGCTACTAAGTCCAAGAACAAACATATTACTTTACTACACAAGTCTATTGTGAACTAAAAGTCTGGTGAATGGTTAAGGTTATTGAAAACTAGTTATTTTTATACATCTTATCTATTTGGCTTAATGATTATTATTTTATTGTTTGGTACTTATATGCCCATGCATTATTAAAAGTTGAGAGATCACTAATTTAATGTAATGATTAGAACTTCTTGATTTAATTATCTCTAAATCATAAAAATTGTTAATTATGATACTACTACCTTAAATTGATCCTAAATTTTTGCATATGAGGGTATGCTTTTTCTATAACTATATTGAAACTTTCATATAGTTTTTAAAAAATTTTGCTTACTTTTTTCATCTATTTCTTATTTTCCTCAATAAAAAATTGTTGAAGATGCAATTTGTAATGAGGTTAACTATCCATTTGTTGTTGACTAGATTTATCAAATCCATTTATGGCAATATTCCTCAAGTTGGATCATTTTGGTTTGTTGCTTACAATGATGAGCCATTAACATGTAAGAAGAATATCCTACCAGAGTTTGTTTCATGAAATACATTATTATGTTTGGCTTTTAAGAATTATATTTATCCTTTTTGTACTATATTCTTTTTTGCTTTATATCTTGGTTGTATTATGGTTTTGAATTTCATTTATGCGTATTTACATGTTCAAATCAAGTATTCAATTTGTTTCTATTATGTAAGTATTATTTTAATTGTTTTAGTATATTATTATCCTAATTTTCTTGACACTCTCATTAATAATGGTTCATATGATGAGCAAATCAATATGCTTCTTCTAATTTGATCTCTTTCTTTCCACTCTTTTCACATATATTCATAAAGAATGGGAATAATATTAATTGAGAATATTATTTCACAATTATTGACAAGGGTTTAATAGTTATCTCTCTATGAACTCTCAGAAGCTACAGTCTATGGTGGAATTAATAAAAAATCCATAATGCATGAAGAAGGGTTTAAAGGAAATTGCTCCAACAATGAAAGATGATACCTTATTTGAAATATATAAAACAATTTACATACCTTTCCAATATAATTGGAAGAAACATTATGGTTGCACCCACTAGGACCATTTCTTCCTCCTCATGGAACCATTGACATTTGCCAAGTAATGAAATGTGCCATTTCAAAGAGCTTACAAGTGTTAGTAAAATTTTGGGATATTAAAAGAGACCCTAAAATTTAAAAAGAATCAATAATCTTTAATCTAGAGGGATTTCTCTACTCAAAGTTGGATTTTTAAGGGAATGAAGTCAAGTTTATATCCTGTAGTTCTAGAAGGAGAATTTTTCATGGTTTGCCTATGGTCATAAAGTAAGTTCTTTTTAGTAATTACTTTCTTAATTCATTTCTTTGATTGTTCTATTCCATAAAAAAAAAGATCGTACCAACTTGGTTATGACTTAGAAATATGGTTTAACATTGAGAATTTACAACATCTATTTCTTGTACATAAGTGTACGAAATGAGTGGAACATTATTTCAAGCTTCTAAAATTTTATTTTATAGTTTTCTAACAGCAATGAAGAGATGTTATTCTCATGTTTTTCTTAATGATAATATTATAAACTTATTATTGATTTTTTAATAGAATTAATCTAAAACCCTAAGAGCTAAAATGAACTAAAAATTCATAGTCCCCTCCCTAGTTAAAATTAAACAAGTATTCTACTTTTCAAATAGATTTGGGTTACGAGAAGTGGACTTGATGCCAATGTCTTATTGTTAAAGCCCTTAATTACAAATAAATTTAACAGAACCAAAACCTCAGTTACAGTGTTAGAGCTACTAATGAAATTGTTACTCCAATACTTAGGGTAAATAATGAGAAAGGTTAAGAAAAAATATAAAATAGATAAAACTAATAGTTTTTAAAGAAATATTAAGAAAACAGGAACTAATATTTTGAAATAACAACTAATACTAATTATACCCTAAAAGAGTCGTAGGGGAAGAAGATTAAAAAAATTCAATAATTATAAACATATCATATGTGTGTCAAATATAATTTCAAAGAACCATATGACTTATGTCTCGATGTTAACTTCCTTATTTTATGTGAAAGAGTTATGCGTAACTATTTTATATGTAAATTACTTTAAGAAACATAATTTTAATTATTTTCATCCTAAAAAAATAGATAAAGGACATTGAAAAATGTGTCAAAGGGTTCCTTGAGTCATTTAAATTAGAGAATTTCAAAGGAGCCAAAGTCACATGGAATTAATTATCCATTCCTAAGGAAGAGGGACGACTTTGGAATTGTTACTATAGCTCTTATATAGAAAGTTATATTAACTAAGAGACCTTGGAATTGTTACTATAGCTCTTATATAGAAAGTTATATTAACTAAGAGAATATGGAGATTGATCATAGATAAGGAAACACTTTGGGCTAAATGGATCAATGAATTCTACCTTACGGAATCAAGTCTCTAATAGCTAGAAATGAGTAGAGACCAATCCTAGAGCTTTGTTTAATTGATTAAGTTAAGGGATCAAATATACCTTTGGATTAAACATAGTTTGGGAGATAGGGAGAATTATGGTTTTGGTTTGACAACTAGAATGATCACTACCCTCTAATAAATAGGAATGAGCTGGTTTATCTCACCTCTAGAATTCTATTGAATGCTAAAGTTAATTTATTCATACATGATGGTGCTTGGTGATGTAATTTCAAAGGCTTCGCTTGATTGATGAGTTACCTACCTCATCTTAATCAATCAAATAGGGAGGATAAAATTTTATGGCTAGCTAATAACTTTAGATCATATGCCAAAAGACATATACCTTTCCCTCTCTCCTTATTGCTAACCCAAAAGACATGTCGTTTAGTGATTTTTATATGTTTTAGGAAGTCATTAAAGAGGTTTTATGAACCATTGAGAAAACCAATTTTTGGAGAAAAGACTAAAGGCAGAGAGGGAATAAGCTTTTGATCAAGAACCTCAAAAGACATGGATTCAGATTTGTTTATAATTTCTTAATAAATCGATCCATAAATGTATAACAATTGGTATCAAAGCAAGGTTGTTGCATTATTGTTAATATTATGTTCGTTTGAGTTTGCTATATTTATTTGCGAAAAAAGTTCCTGTCTCTATAAAGACGTGTTTATGCTTGTTGTAAAAGAACCAAAAAGCTTGGTTCTTAAAGCAAAAAGTCTTGGTCTTACCATAAGTTTTCATAAATCAATTTGAGGTTGTTGTGTTCTGTTTCTTCAAAGATATGTGTTTATGGTTGTTGAATAGAAACAAAAATGTGTGTTTCTTTAAACTAAAGGTTGAATATTACTGTGATTTTCTTGAACCATTATTGAAGGGATGTTTTGTAGTATGGAGAAAACGATTAAATAATAATTAAAAAAGGAACAGAAACGAATATATGACTCACCTGCCAGGCTAGACCAGTGCAACAAGCACATATATATATATAGATATTATTATTATTATTATTTAATAAAATGATTTTATGGTTTTGAATATTGATCCTACTTAAGTTATTTTAATTTTGGGTCATAACTCATAATTCATTAATTAAGTAATGATTCAAATTAATTAATGAAGTAATCAATTAATTAATTTAGATTTATTTGCATAAAAGTTACACATATGTTTGCTATGCATGATATACTTTTGTGTCATATTATGTTTTAATTGGTACTTTGACCATTTATATTGTGTCATGCTTGGAATTGCATTTTCTTATTATATGTTGAATGTGCTAAATGACATTATGGTAATTTAGAATAGTTTGTTAGTCACCAAAGTGACCAAACTAACTAAATTAAATTTTGTCATGTATGATAATTATCCAACTAAATGTTTATTGTATGGAAAGCTAGTTAGTTAACAAAGTGGCTTAGCTCGAAAATGTTAATCATTTAATCGTGAATGTTTCAATTGTTCATTATTATATGATGCTAAAATGACATAAAGGTTAAAATGAACAATTACAATTATTAATTACAATGCTAAGAGGTCACCCAAATGTGGACCATTACTTATAATTAATGAAATTAAAGGGACTTTATCAACATATTTGGTTAATATGATTGTGTTTCCAAAGATAACATACATGTTGACTAGAATATGATTGATTGTCTATTATAGCGAACTATATTTGCATCATGATAAGTTATAACTATGTATTTAAATTTCACACAAAGGAGAATTTAAATGCATAATCAAAGTTTATTATTAGTGCGAATCCATTTAGATTTACTCAAAACGTTAATGCGTGGGATATGTGTTGTATGTGCAGCATCTACTAATTTGTTTGCCTTAGGAAGTGGCTTGATCAAGTTCAATGGTCTAAACTATATGAATTGGTCTAGAAAAATCCAATTCCAACTGGGTGTAATGGACTTGGATTTGGCCATAGTTTCAGCCATAAGGATCACTACCATAACTGAGACTATTTCTAAAGTTGACAGGTCTTATTATGAGGCTTAGGAATGGTCTAGCAGACAAGGTTAGAATTTGATGCGAATGACAATCACAAAAAATGTGAAGCCCTCAATGCCTAAGATGGATAATGCAAAGGAGTTCATGTTAAAGCTTAAGGAACACTCCCAATCTGATATAGTTGACAAGTCCATATTAGGGACTTTAATGAATAAGCTAACGAACAAGAAGTTTGAATGGTCACAACCCATTCCATTCATGATCATGTAACTCATATATCAAACCTAGCTGTAAAGTTGAAATATATAGGTATGGATGTGAATGAGTCCTTTTTGGTACAATTTATTATCAACTCACTTCCTCTAGAGTTTGGCTAGTTCCAAGTTAATTATAACACTTTTAAAGAAAAATGGAACCTTCAAGAGATTAAAGCCATGTTAGTTCAAGAGGAAAGGGGATTAAAGAAAATGAAGGAATACTCCGTTCATCTTACATTTCATTCAGGAGCTAGTAACAGTAAGAATAAACTAGGAAAGAAAGGTAAAGATAAAGACAAAGCTCGCAGCAAAGCTAATGAGGGCCGTCTAATTAATAAAGATAAGAGGTGCCAGTTTTGAAATAAGCCTTGTCATTTCAAGAAAGATTATTCTAAAATAAAGGCATGGTTCGAAAAGAAAGGTACATACTATGTCTTAGTATGTTTTAAATCAAATCTTATTAAAGTTCCTAATAATAATTGGTGGTTAGATTTTAGTGCAACTACTCATGTGTCACATGTTAAACTGGGATTCCTTTCAATCCAAACCATAAACAGAATTGAAAAGTTCTTATACATGGGGAACATAATAAAGGCATGGATAAAGGACATTGGGACGTACAGATTGATCTTGGATAGTAGGTGTTACCTAGATCTAGAAAAGTGTCTTTATATTCTTGAATGTGCTAGGAATTTAGTTTCTATTGCCAAATTGGATGATGTAGGATTTCAATTTAAGATTGGAAACGGTGTCTTTTCATTGTATAAACATAAGTACTATAATGGTTCTAGTACTTTAATTGATTGTTAATATCATTTCAATATTGATGTTACTTTTGCTGCATCTCTGTTTCATGTTGACTATATTATAGGAAGTAAATGTAGTGCACAAAATGAATGTTCTGCTTTTTTATGGCATAAAAGATTAGGTTATATATCCAAGTCAAAGTTTAGTTAAAAATGACATCTTACCTGCATTGGATTTTGTTGACTGGGATATATGTGTGGATTCTATTAAAGGCAAGCAAACCAAACATATATCAAAGCATTTAGCCATAAAAAGTAACACATTACTGGAATTAATACATACTGACATCTATGGTCCTTTCGATGTTCCTTCTTAGGGAGGAGAAAAGTATTTCATTACCTTTATTTATGACTTCTTACAACATCTTAGAGGTGTTCGTTAATAAGCTAGAAAGACAACTAGATAGCAAAGTAAAGATAGTGAGATCCGATAGAGGTGGAGAATATTATGGAAAAGTCAATGAATGTGAACAATGTCCAGGTCCATTTACAAATTTTCTTGTAAGTCGAGGCATATGTGCAAAATACACAATGCATGGTACACCACAACAAAATGATGTACCCAAAAGGCAAAATTGTACTCTTATAGATATGGTTAGGAGTTTGTTAAGTTATAGTTCTGTACCGTTATCATTGTGGGTGAATACATTAAAAACTGTTGTGTATCTGCTTAATAGGATTCCTAGTAAAGCAGTTCCTAAGACACCTTGTGAACTGTGGACAGGAAGGAAACCTAGTTTACAACACCTTCACATTTGGGGTTGTCCGTCAGAAGTAAGGTTGTATTGTCCATATGAAAAGAAGCTTGATGCAAGGACTATTAGTGGTTTTTTTATTGGCCATCCTGAAAAATCAAAGGGGTACAGATTTTATTTTCCTAACCATAGTACGAGACTAGTTGAGTTTTGTAATGCTTGGTTCATTGAAAATGGTCAAATCAATGGTAGTAGAGAATCACAAAAAGTGGATATTTACGAGAATCGAGTAGAAACTACTCCAAGTTGAGTATAAACTACTACATCAAACGTGATCCCACTGGTTGTTATTCTTTTTGTTGCATTACGAATACGCAACATACTGGAACAACAAATTAATGTTCCAATTCTACAAGTTGAATATAATAATGTCGAGCCAGCAAATGGTGATCAAGTTACAAATGATCAAGTAATGTCACAAGACATAGCATTACGAAGGTCTGCAAGGAAAAAAAGATTAGCTATTTCAAGTGACTATGAAATTTATTCATTTGAACATGAATGTGACTTGAGTATTGATAAAGATTCAGGCTTGTTCAAACAAGCCATGGAATGTAACAATTCAGAAAAATTGTTCAATGTTATCAAAGAAGAATTAAAATCAATGGATGACAACAAAGTCTGTGAATTAGTTAAGGTGAATTAGTTAAGTTACCGAAAGGTGCAAAGCAAGTGGGCTATAAATGGGTCTTTAAGATGAAACACAACTCATAAGGCAACATTGAAAGGTATAAAGCCAGACTTGTTGCCAAAGGTTATACTCAACAAGATGGCATGGATTATAAAGAGACATTTTCACCAGTTTCCAAGAAGGACTCTTTACAAATTATTATAGCCCTGATAGCTCATTATGATTTAGAGCTTTACCAAATGGATATAGAGACTAGCTTTCTAAATGATGACTTGGAAGAAGAAGTGTATATGGATCCACCAAAAGGTTTTAAAACCACAGAAAAGGACAAGTTAGTGTGTAAATTAAAGAAGTCAATATATGGATTGAAACAGGCTTCCTGATAATGGTATCTTAAATTTAATGATACCATTATGTCTTGCGATTTTGTAGAGAACACTATTGATCAGTGTATCTATATGAAGATCGATGGGAGTAAATTCATTATTGGTCCTATATATTGACGGTATCTTTCTTGCTATAAATAATATAGTTTTGTTACATGATGTCAAGAATTTTCTTTCTAATCATTTTGAAATGAAAGATATGGGTGAGGTATCCTATGTGATAAGAATAGAACTATTCCGTGATAGATCACAAGGATTGTTAGGATTGTCTAAAAAAGGATATGTCAAGAAAATATTAGAAAGATATAAACTGAAAAAGTTCTCTGCATGGATAGTTCCAATCCAGAAAGGGAACAAATTTAGTCAAATGCAATGTCCACAAAATGATTTGGAACGTAAGCAAGTGGAGTCTATTCATTATGCATCATTATTTGGGAGCTTAATGTATGCTTAAACATGCACTTGGCCAGATATCAATTTTGCTATTAGAATGCTAGGTCGATATCGAAGCAATCCTGGAATTGACCACTGAAAAGCTACAAAGAAAGTCTCTAGATATTTACAAGGCACCAAGGACTATATGCTCGCATATAGAAAATCAAAATCAACCCATCTCAAAGTGATAAGTTACACGGGTTCATGCTGGTTGTGTGGACTCACGGATATCTATATTCAATTATATGTTTCTATTAGCTGGAGGAGCAATTTTATGAAAAAGTGGAAAGCATTCCATCATTGCTACTTCCACTATGAAAGATGAATTTGTGGCTTGCTTTGAGGCCACGATTTATGGATTGTGGCTGCAAAATGTTATCTTAGGTCTTTGTATTATCGACAGTATTAATAGATCATTAAGAATTTATTGTGATAATTCCACATTCGTTTTCTTCTCTAAGAATGACAAATATTCAAAGGGTGCGAAACATATAGATTTGAAGTATTTGTCTGTGAAAGAAGAAGGGAAAAACATAAAGTGTCAATTGAGCATATTAGTATTGATCTCATGATAGTGGATCCGTTAACTAAAGGCTTACTGCCTAAAATATTTATTGGTCATATTGAACGGATGAGCCTTATGGATAAGTCCTTGTTAGCTTAGCGTTCTGACATGTATATAAACATATAAGTGTTTTGCTCAAATTGTTATGACACTTGTTAATTCAATTACAATCTTATTTTTTGCTCACTTGCTATCTAAATTATGTTGTATACAATCATTGTTTCTATGAGATAACGATTATAGAATTACCCACTTAATGTTATATGACTTGAGATGATTATATGATACATGGAAGGAATCATGTGTATATAACTTGTGCCTGCCATAATCCAATCGTCTTAATTCACTTCAGGATAATTTGATCGATTCAATGTATTGTGTGCACTTACTGTTTTATTATTAAACCATCAAGTCGACTCATGGGCCAAGTGGGAGATTATTCTTATACATTTATGGATCGATTTATGTAAACATTGTAAACAAACCTAAATCCATGTCTTTTGAGGTTTTTTATCAAAAGTTTATTCCCTCTTTGCCTTTAGTCTTTTGTCCAAAAATTAGTTTTCTGAATGGTTCAGAAAACCTCTTTAATGATTTCCTAAAACATACGAAAATCAAACAACATATCTTTTGGGTTAGCAGTAGGGATAGAGGGAAATGGTCTGGGACACTTTTGAGAACTTTTTGAGACTCAATAACCATAATCTTGGGTTCTTTCTAACAGACTTAAATCCATAACTCACATGGGTCACAAAATATCTTATAACCTAGACTAAAGTGCAACACACTATGATGATGTATTATCCCTTTAATGAAAGCAGTGTTAAACACATATTAAATAACAATGTATTTAACACAGTTTTCATTTCTTCAATATATTTAGTACGTGGAGAAAGAAAAAGTAGACTATCTAAAGGTCTATTTGTTAAGAGACATTTTGGCAGATAACACGTTGAATTGGATCATGGAATTACCGTTTGTTAGAGACAAACGACACCTTTAGGACCTTGCTACATAGCATGTTTCCGTTGAAAAATGATCTTAGATTATGTAATGCTCTTTGCCCATTGTCATGTTGTATCAGCTTAGCTTGAGTTAATAAATTTCTTTATTTATAATTTTAATTATTATATTAGATTTAATTTATCTTTCAATATTCAAAAAGAGTTGATAGAAATCTTCCAGGATCGGTTAACAGCTCGAGAAATGGAGTCGTCAAAATATGTACACGTTGATTTTGATATTATTAAATATAAGACAAATAACAATGCTACGTGTGCTTTTGCAATTA
>JAOQMP010111208.1:0-14124 GCA_027563575.1 Erythroxylum pedicellare
TACCATTAGATTGCTCAGTTTTTAAAGATATTGAATGTTGATTGATCATGAGTAAATGCTTGGAATGTTGATTTCTTGCTATGATTTTTGAAAGTCACTCATCTTTGGTTGTGATTATTTTGTCTTAGAAAATATAGGAATTGAGTAAATGTTTCAGGTCTTTGAGCTTAATTTGGATGTTTTGTCCGAGAAGGACAAAAGCTAAGTACGGGAAAAATTTATATGTGTTTAATTGTTGATATATTTAATTATTTAAACTTAGCGATTAATGATACAAAAACTCTTAAGATACTCACTTTCATTTATATGTGATTTTAGGTACAATTTGGAACCAAAGAAATTAAAGTGAGTCGAAAGTACCCCATTTGGGACATTTTTCGAACTTGCTTGTTTTCATAGAGTAAGACAAAGAAAATTAAAAGACGAAAAATGGAAGACAAAGAAGAAGAAAATTTTAAATGCAAGTAGCTGGAAAAAAAGAAGAAAGATGACAAGAAACGACAGCATGTTGGACCAACCAAGAAGCAGCTATGGGTAGGGACAACTGCGTTTCACACAAGTGTCCTATGTGAAACACAGGCGTCGTAGTTGTCTGGCGTCTGCATTTAACACAAACAGTTGCATTAAACGCAGCGCATAAAGAAGCAGCGTGTATACATTTTGTGAAAAACGCACAGTTTAAGCAGCAAGAAAATAAGGTTTTAAAGAGTTGATGTGTGACCCTTATTGGTCCCATCAGAAGCTACAATAAGGGAAAACAGAAGACGCTATAGTGGTGGGTGAAGCAGTGAGGTGCTGCGGCTAGTGGCTTGGTTTGGTGGCTGCTGAGCTGTGGTGTGGGGATGGGAGGCTTGGCTAGAGCGTAGGTGCAGCATTATTTGGTGAACAGGGTGCACGAACTAGCATTAAATCGTCATATTAATGAACAGTGTAGGAGTTACAGTGAAATGAAAGGGCTGCCAATGAAGGGGTCATAAGGGTTTAAGCATTTTTTCGAAAAAGATCCATGAAAAGCTAGGCATCCCAATGTCAATTCGGAGGTGATATTGACTTCGATGACCCAGGTTAAGTATGTTTTACTATTTTGTTATTTTTTTCCCTCATTAGGAATTGATTATGTTATCCTATGTTAATTGATTCGAGTTTTGTATATGGATAATCAGAATTTTGTTATTGTTCGGTTATTTGTATATGAACCTGTTGGGTATTGTGAATTGATGATTTTAATGCGTTCATTGAATTGTTAATTTCAAACCTATTGCTAGAATTTCAATATAATTCGTAATTATTATGGAAATTCATGTGTAGTGATTAATGATTTGTAATCATTAGGGATAACATAACCTAAGTTAAATGACGCATCATATGTCGTTGTTGCCTTGATTAATCGGTTTTCCTAATTCGTAATGCTACTGCTTAATTAAATCTAGAGATCGTATCCTAGGTTGTTCGGTGGTTAGGTTTAATTAACGGTCATATCTTGATTAAACAAAACCTAAGGAAAAACTCAGGTTAATTTTTAACCTACGATTAATAATTTCTAGGAGAGGTTAAAGAACATCAAATTAATAAAATATGCTTAGTCAGGATATAGGTTGAGATTGAACCAAAGAACCGGGTCCTTATCGAATTCCCCACTTTTATCAATTTTTGCATGTTTTCTTTAATTTGGTTTTATTAGTTAGTTTCATTTTATTTTCTTCTTTGAAAAATCCACCCCTTTTCCTAAACATCGATTAATTTCATTCTATAAACTTTACACACACTCTCTGTGGGATCGACCTAGACTTGCCACTGCTATAGTAGTAGTCTAGTTATTTGATTTTGACTAGCGAAACGACGCGCAGTCAATTTCTTTGTGTTAATTTTACAAGTTCATTTTCAATCAGTCCATATTTACTTATTTACTTTTCTGTTTAGTTTTTCTTTCCATTTTAATTGTCCTTTAGGCCTTAGATAACTTAGAATTCGATTAGTTGACCAACTCCTTGAGGGATCGAAACCTTATATGACACACTCACGACCTGTGCACTTGCTATATATTGATGGATAAGAAATTGTAAAACTTACCCATTCGTTCAAGTTTTTGTTTCCATTATCAGGGACTTAGTAGGATTAGTTTAATTCTTTTAATCGAAGGAGTTTTTGCCACTATTGTGTCTATGTAATTGCACGAACACAAGAGTTACTAGGAGTTCGAGTCTAATAGCCAAAACTTTAGAACTTGACGTCGCCTGGTTAGAGTGAGCGATCCGAAGAGCTAGGTATGAAGAAGAAGAGAATACCAAAGCTGAGGAATTCAATCAAGAGTTTCAGCAAGGAGGAAACTAAGGGAACCAACCGCAAACCTTTATGGATTTCATAAGATCGCGATGCAACCAATCAAGGTATTGCTAGACCACCTATTTAAACCAATTTGTTTGAAATAAAACTAGTTTTATTAAACAAGCTACAAACTAATGTTCAATTTTACGAGCTGACTAATGAGGATCCTAATGCTCATATAGTCAATTTCTTAGAAATATGCAATACTTTCCAATATCATGGGATGTCGGAAGATGCCGTTAAGATGAGCTGACTCATTTAGTCCCGCGAATGTTACAACTTAGGAATAATTAGTGCGAGCATTCTTAGATAGATACTTTCCTTTTCCCCTTACGAAAACTACAAACATAATCAAGGAAATCACAAAGTTTCAACAAAGTGATTGAGAGTCACTTTATGAGGCTTGGGAAAGGTACAAAGTTTTGAAAAGGAGGTGCCCTCACTTCAACCTACCTAAGTAGTTCCTTTTACAAACTTTTTATAATAGAGCGAACCCGCTTACCTAAGGCACCATTGACATAGCATTATAAGGATTTTTGATGAGGAAGATAGTCGATAAAGCAGAAGAGTTGTTAGATGAAATGGCTAGTAACAGTTGTCTTTGGACAATGGATAGGAGAAGATAACATATGACCCTTCGTTGGCAAAAGAAAGCTTTAGCTATTAGCCCAATCACTAAAATGCAGGCTAAGATTGATAATTTGACCCAATAGGTAATTGATATGAAAACCTCTTCTTCAGCTCCTGTGAAACCTATTTAGCAAAGATGCAAATTGGGTAGAGAAGATAACCATAACAACATTGATTGCTTTTTGATGAAAGACCATGAATCGGAACAAGTTAACTATATGGAAGCACAATTTGGTCAAGGAGGGGGGAACAACCCTTACTTAAACACAAATAAACCTGGATGAAAAAATCCCCCAAGCTTCACTTGGTCAAATAATGAAGAAGGTCAATTTTGAGGTCAAGGACCATTTAGTTTTCAATAGGAGAAACCAAACTCAATGGACTCTAAGCTAGATAAAATTTTAGAAAAGATTGGGGGTATGGAAGATGCTCATAAGAGGCTAGAAGGAAAATTTGAACAAGTAATAAAGAACCATACCTCCTCTATGCACAACTTAAAAGTCCAAATGAGCCAATTAGCTGACGTTTTATTGACACGAAGTGTAGGAACCCTTCCTAGCAACACTAAGATGAATCCAAAGGAAATGATAATGGTACTCACCCAAGTTACTAAAGAAAAGCTCAATCAAGTTAAAGACGATGGGCAAGAAGATAAGTAAAAAACTAATGAAAGTTCCCTGTAGGTTAAATATAACCTGACTGAAACCAAGAAATATCAACCTCTAATTCCATACCCCATTCGCCCAATGAGGAAATTAAAGGAAGATGAACTGAATGAAGTTTTAGATATAATAGAGTAATTAAAAAAGCAACTTGCTCTGACGTAATCTATAAAAGGGAAGTTGGAGAACGAATTGCTAAGCATAAACAACTTCATTAAAGTGGTAACACTACCACAAAAGTGAAATGATCTGACAGATTTTTACATCCCATGCACTATTGGTAGTGTTAGAATGGATATGGCATTTGCAGATCTAGGAGCTAGCATAAGTGTGATGCCTTATACCTTGTCTAAGAAATGGAGTTAGGAGAAATAAAAACCCACCAAGATACGTGTTCAAATAGTTGATAGAGCAATCAACAATCCTAGAGGTATAGTCAAGGATGTTCTAGTTAGGGTCGACAAGTTCACTTTTCCTATAGATTTTGTAATCTTAGATATAGAAAAAGATGTGGAGACATCTATTATCCTAAGGATACCATTTTTAGTCAGCGCATGGTTTGTTATAGACGTTGATAGGGGCTAATTAAATCTGAGAGTGGGAAATGACAAGGTGTCATTTAAAGTGTCTAATGTTAAGATCAATTCTCTCAAATCTGTGGGTGCTATAAAGAGCAATGAATCTTGTGAAGAAGTTGAACAAAGTTATACTTGTAAGGATTCATTAGAACAACCACAAATCTAGTAAAAGACTCAAATGAAGAAGAAAACAAAAAAGAAAGGTAGTAAGAATCATAGTCCAGTAGCTCAAGTATGATTCATGAAAGTTATAGTGGTGCTACCATCACATAACCCATTTTAACCACCACAAGAAAACAAAGAATGTTCACCTAGTGAAGGTTAAAAAAACACTACTTGGTAGGCAACCCATGATTTTCAATCTTTAGTTGTTCATCTTTTGTATTAGATTAGGTTTCCAATTCTGTTTGTGTATGCTTTTGAAATGAGTTGAATACCTGGAAGAGATCAAATATAAGTAGGAGTTGGGTATTCTTACTTTTCTTTTCTTTTTTTCATAATAGATGAGAATGGTTTGGAAAGGGAAACAATGAGGTGATGATGCAATTATAAGGTATGGAAGGATTTTGAGAGAGAAATGAGGAAAAGAAGCAAAAATTGAGAAGAATGCGGAAATTTTCAGGGCCACGATCATGGTCTGCAGCGTGGCAAATAAGACATGCACAAATTTCATGCAAATTTCTCCTAACTTTACCCCCAACTTATATATTTACACTCACCCTCATTTTTCCTACATATCTCATTCTCTAACTCTCTCTAAACTTAAAAAGTCAATTCTCTCTCACTTCTCTCTATAACCATCCTTAAATTATCTATCTCTCTCTAACTTCCTCACGCCTCTCATTCTAATGGGACCAATAATTAAGCAAATAGTCAAGCGTACTCAAACGAAGGGAAAGGTTCAAGTTTCGAGGCAGGGATAAAGGAACTGGCCTACAGATTATGGAGCTCCCTTTCTGATTTACTCAAAAGAGGAAGGTAAATGCTTCCAAACCCTTAGTCTAAAAAGAATTATTGTGCCTCGATACTTGGATTTTTGATATATTAGAAACTATTGGTTTGAGAGAATAGGTTGAAAGTTTAGGGGAAATAATTCATTCGGAAAATTCATGCATATTAATTACGTTATATACGACGAACTTACCCTATAATTCTTCACCTCCCTCTAATATGAACTTAGTGACCCTAAAGATCTATGGTTTCGATTGCAGGGTCAACCATATGAGTTGATCTACGAGATATTGTGTAAATCTATGGATTCACAAAATCCACCATAGTAGACCAGTAAGATGACTTCCTTGCCACACGTTATTAGATTGAAATGACTAGTTTGGAGGATTTTGACCTTAAAAATTCCCTCGATAAAATAATTCGTAGTCCTAAACACTTGCTATTACATAAGTTTATGTGTCAAAGAGTGTTTGACAACCAACAAGTGTTCGGTTAAGGAACTTTTCTTATTGTGTTGCATAGACCATAACATCCAGGTTTGCACCTCCACTCACATCTTTTACACTATTATTGCTGCTCTGAAAAAGAGAAGCAATACTTTAGGCATAGGGTATTTGGTAACAATTATTGCGGAGTATTATGTTGTCAATTGTGATAGACTAATTGTACATATTCTTAAGCTTTTTAACATTTGTCACCTAACGAGAGCTGAGATATTGAAATCCCACAATATGGAACTTCGAGACATCAACGCAAAATCTAATATTAATACCAAGGTAGGATAGACCAGTTTGAGCTCGACACCACTGCAAGTAGAGGAGGAATTAACCAGCGAAGAGTCAGGAGAAGAAGAGACGGTTGGATAGGAAAAGTTATTGGAAGCAATTTTTCAAACATTAATAAAGTTATTGCAGATAATCCCAAGGTGTTGATGGAAATCGCAAAGGAGAAGATATACGAAGCATTCACAAATACTTCACTACTCAAGGCATGGAGATTCCACCTTTGACACCATCGCCATCATCACCTCAATTGTCATGATAGGTTCTTATACTTTAACCCTTGTTTTTTCATTTTTGTCTTTATTTTGATCTTATGTTGTCGTATTATTTTATTTGATTCCTACCTTCTATGTTATTTGTTCTTCTCATATTAAGGACAATGTGTTATCCAAGTGTGGGGAGGGTTATGTGCATTATATGTTTTAGTTTGAATGTGAATTTTACATATTATATGTTAGTTTTGTTTAGGTTTGCATGACTCGTTTGAATGTGTCAATGGCTAGGACTTAACAGAATCGCTTTAGCTTTGAATATAGTCTTTTAGGTTGCTAAGATTTATTAACTCGTGAAATTAGTGTCCTAGGTTGCTTTAGTTAAAGATGCCTGTTAATTAGGATATGATGCTAGTTCGTTCACCATAGGAATTTAACACATTCATTTATAATTTTATTTTATTCAAATAAGTAGCATCGATAGTATCTTTTTATGAGAATGATTAGCTAAAGAAATGAGGTAGGCAAGAAAATATAAAATAATAAAAATGTGTGTTTTTGTTTAATAAATAACTATTCTGCTAGCCCTTTTTGAAACAAATTAGGTTATTAATAGAGCTAGTAGTCAGTTGAGAATATGATCTAGTTAAGTAATAGGGGAATTATTGAATGCAAAACACACTACTAGTCTTACGCTCAAAATCGTTAGTATAGGGTCGTACTTGTAGTTGAAAGCAGATATCGATCCCATAAGGATTGTGCTAAGGCACCACTTAATTTAGGTTGTTCTTTGTTTAAGAAATCATTTCAATCGAGCTTAAAAAGACAAGTAAAATAAAGACAAACTAAAAGTAAAAGGGAACAATACAACCCAAACCAGCTAAGACTAGGAGAAAATGAAGATTAAATATTAGGACTTGTCATTATCCCTATTTTCTCTCCTTTGATTAATTGATTCAATTTATGCTTGACCCAATATTTCCTAAAATTCTAACTACCCTCTCTCAAGGTGTAACTAAATGTTACTGGTTAAATGAATTAAAATTAACTTTGAGATCTCTCGACATGCAAAGCTTTTCCTAAGCATTTAACTAGATATGAAGCTATCCTATAGGCTATTTATTGATCTATTAAAATCTCTTCCTAATAAATCAATAACTTATTATTTATAGATCTATTATTCGTTAACTCTTATTATATAATTAACATAAATTACCAAGCTCACTCTCTCGATTTATTGCAAGGTTTAAGCACAATAAATGACACAAACACGTTATATCATTGAATTGATAACCAAAGGTTCACAAATAGTTCAAACAACAAACCATAAAGATTGTCTTAGCCAATCTTAATAGCCATAACATCCCTAACAATCAAATAATCCATGATAAATATGTTAGAAGAGAAAGAAAATGAAATAAGACTAGATGGGGTAGTTCCTCCTCTTCTTTGCCTAAATTTGGAAAATTTGGATGGCGAGGTGCTCTTTCCCTAAGCAGGAATGAAACCTTGAATCTCCACCTATCTCTAGGCTCTCAATTTGTCTTTTGGCTCTAGGAAGCAAGTTCCACGACCCTCTAATGACTCTCAGGATTATCCTCCTTATAAAGTCACAAAAACCTAAAAAAATACAGGAAACTCGCGTGTTTATTCAACTTCCAGTTCCCACGATTGTGGGAAATATACTAAGGATTCCCATGATTGTTGGTTATCTTGACAGAAATTTTCTCCATAGATTTCCCACGATTATGGAAAAGATGCTCTTTTTTACGATCTCAATCACAAAAGTCTCCACCCTCCATTCCTACACCAAAATGATCAATTCCTACCTTAAACGAATGTCAAACACAAAAGAACAACCATGAAGACCAAACTAAACAAAAACACACAAAACAAGTCCTAAAACACAATAATACTAACTTATCATGCAAGAAACAAAAGTCTAATACTTAGAAAAACACATACTAATACACAACTATTAGGAACCCTTTATCATAAATGTTTACCTTCACGTCAAAAGGCTATAATGACATTCTAAATAAGCCACTTAATGAAAACATGACCTAGTTAAGTGATCGGGGGACATTCATCACAAATATTTGCCTTCACATCAAAAGGCTATGTTCATGTTAATAAAAATTAACAAAAAGAGTGCATTGTTTAATAAATCCTACTGATCTTTATAAATAGCATGACTTCTTATGAAAAGTACTTCAGGATAGTTACAATTTTGATTGAATAACTAATTATCAATGTGTGTGTGAGTGATAGGAGTAAATGAATTTGACCAAGTCTTGATTAGTATGTATATTTAGTTTGAAGTACTTAGACGTAGATTTCATAAGTTAATAAGTTAGAAAATTTTAAAGGATTGTGTTTGTGGTTAAATTTTTTTCGTAAAGCTCAATGTAATTATACCATTATTACATATGTGTGTGTTATTCTTTGGTTTATTTTTGTTTTGTCTATTTTTCTCTTGAGGATAAGCAAAAATTCAAGTGTGGGGACGTTGATAGATGTAGGTTGGATGATGTTTTAATAGGCATTTTAGTATGTTTTTACTTGTTAATTAATTGATTCATACATTTTTTGGTTTAAAATTGTGTTAATTGGTTAGATGTTGACGTTTTGAGTGTTTTATGGGTTAGAGCATGCTATTGAGCTTTAATTTTGTATTTTTGGGGTGTCTTGATGTGTTTGTTAGTGTTTGAGATTAGATATTGAAGAACAAAGGAGATTTAGAGGAAGCCCGATGGAGGATCTAGGGTTACGATCATGGTCCTTTCATCAGGCCATAATTGCGACCAATTCAGCTTGCTAAGATCGTGGCCTCCTAGGGGCTACAATTACTAATAAGTGTGAATTGCATCGTATTTTAGGGCTTAGTTTATTTTGTATTTAATTGTTAATTCAATCATTTAGTGTGTTTTTAGGTTATAATGGGTTAGTTTGTGAATTATTTGTGTTTTAAGTTTTTTTATGAGTTATTACAAGTCTTAGAGCTTAATTATTATGTTTTTGAGGTACCTTGATGTGTTTGTTAGTGTTTCAGGGTCAACATCAAAGAACGGAGAAGTTTCAAAGACACTCGGGCTGAATCAACGACCCATGATTGTGGCACAACAGGCCACGATCGAGACAGAAGAAGTGAAGTTGGCCCATGATCATCGCCCAGATGCCATAATTATGACAGAAGCCAGGACATGGCCCACGATCGTGGCTTGCATGCCACGATCGTGATAGAAGACTTAAATGTGGCCAACGATCGCAGCTTGTGTCGGGCAGACACACAGACACTAATAAATGTCAAATATTGAGGGATTTTTTAGACCTTTTGGACCATAAAAAAATCCTAAGACTGCTCATAACACAAAAGGTATTTAAGGAATAAGACAATGAGGCAGAGGGATCTTTTGCATCAATCACTTTTAGAGAAAACCTAGAGAGAATTATTGAGAGATAAAGAAAGAGAAGAAGGAAAAAAGAAAAGGAGAAGTCGAATTGACATACTTCCCAGATCAGAGTTTCCCGATGTTGCTGCATCTCGTCATGCATTCAATTTCGTATTTCCTACTATTTTTAGTTTTATTATTCGAATAATAGTTGATGATATGATTTTTGGATGTTAATGATGCTTTTAAACTCACCTTCAGGGCTTTATCTTGATTTGATGAAATCTGATTGTTTATGCATTATTTGGATTTATTGTGATTTAATTATGGACGTTTATAATTTGATAATAAATAACGAGAGTTAAGGGATTTAATAGAACGAGAATTAAATCAAATCGATAAATTGTACAAAGAGAGACTTTGCATAAGTCTTCAATAGTTTATTGGAAAATTTTAGATCAAATTAGTGTTTTAGATAAGTTGTTAATTAAGAAAATGCAACTTCTATAATCTGATTAGGGTTTATAATTTACGGTTAATGGTTATAACTCAAGAAAGAGTTATCAACCCTAGGATCGTCTAGAACCATAATTTGGTAATTCATAATTAATTGGGTTGGCGTTAAGGATTAGTAAAATCCCCTTTCTCTCAATTGTTAATTCCTTAGGTTGATTCTTAAGTGTGTGTTGCAACTGCTAAATTGTTGATATTCTCGTGATTAATTTTTGAATTGATTTGCTCGATTGAATTGAATTCTCATTTTAGTTCTGTTACATTTTAAATTTGTGTGAATTGTTTGGGCCTTAGATTTTAGGATTAGATTATCCCTCCTTATGGGATCGACACCTTATGTACTACGCGAACGACCTATATGCTTGTGGATTATCAAGGTTGATTAATTAAAACTTACAACGTGAAAATACACCAATCAAGTTTTTGGTGCCGTTTTCAGGGAGGCGATTAGTTTAATTTTATAGGTTAAGGCATTTAGTTAGTTTTAATTTTTTTTAGTTCTTTCTTTCTATTTCTAAAATCGTGCTCTTGTATGAACACAAGAGTCACGAGAAGATTGAGTCGTGCAGCTGAAACCTTAAATTTAGACATAACTTGATAAAACGATCCATTAGGAAAGCTCAGCGTGAAGAAGAAGAGGAAATCATGTAAGTAACAAAGGCTGAAGAATTTCAACAAGATTTGGACCACGAAGCAAACAAAGGATGTCAACAACAAACCCTTATGGACTTTATGAGACCGGGGTTTAATACAACTAATCAAGGAGTAGCTAGGCCACCCATACAAACAACATATTTTGAAATCAAACCAGCCCTTCTAAACGTGCTTCAATAGAACGTGTTGTTCTATGGACTAACAAATGAAGATATTAACGCAAATATAGTGAACTTCCTTAAAATCTGTAATTCCTTTTGGTACCATCAGATGTTGGAAGATGCAATAAGAATTAGGCTCTTTCCTTTGACCCTTAAAGACAGAGCAAAGGCTTGGTATCATTCTCTTAACTTAGCTAATGTAATAACTTGGGATCAATTATTTCGTGCCTTTCTAAATAAGTATTTTTAGTTTACTAGAACCACAAAGGTTATCAAGGAAATTGCTAACTTCTAGCAAAGTGACGAGGACACAATTTATAAAGTGTGGGAAAGATACGAGGATTTGTAACGAAAATGCCCTCACTATAATTTACCTAAGGAATTCTTGTTGCAGACATTCCATAATGGAGTAACCTCACTTACAAGAGGTATAATTAACACAGCTTCAGGAGGATCATTGATGAGAAATACGGTAGATAAAGAAAAAGAGCTGATAGAAGAGATGGCGAGTAATAGCTGCCTATAGGAGAACGAGCGAAGTAGATAAACCACTACTTTTTGAGAATAAAAAGGAATTGTAGCTGTTGATTAAATGACGAAGATGCAAGGGAAAATTGATAACTTAACTTGATAGCTCAACAACATGAAGGCTTCATCCTTAGCTTCGATAAAAGTCGTGCAATTAAAGTGTGAACTCCAATGAATTATGATACAATGGACTATTTCTTGATGAAGGAAAGTGATTCAGAGCAAGTGAATTATATGGGAGCTCAGGATGAAGAAGGGGAAACAACCCCTACTCTAAACTTACAACCTTGGGTGGAAGAATCATCCTAACTTCTCATGGATAAACAATGCTGGAGGACAATTCAGACCTCAAGGACAACTAGGCTTCCAATAAGATAAATCGAGTTCAATGGAATCCAAGTTGGATAAGAATTTAGACAAAATCAGCAGTATGGAGGAAGCATATAGGAGGCTTGAAACCAAATTCGAGCAAGTCACTAAGAACCATGCCTCTTCAATACACAATCTGGAGGTCCAAGTAGGTCAGCTAGTAGAGGCAATTTCTACTCAGAATGCAAGAACCCTTCCAAGAAATACTGAGTCTAACCTAACAGTACAGATCATGGCCATCACTCAGACCCAAGAAAAGAAACTCAAACATGTGAAGGAAGACGGAGTTAAGGGAGAAGGATAAATAATTATGGAATTCCTTCCGAGTGAGCTTGTAATTGAGCAAATCAAGGAACCTCGACTTATATTTTTGTACCTTATTCTACTTCAGTGGAAGTCAATTTCATGTAGGACGATGAGGAATTCTAAGGAGTTTGAATTAAACAATGTTGAAGTCATAACGGAACATCTACAAACAAAGCTCACACTAAAGGATTCAAATAAGAAGAAGGTTAAGGAGTGCATAGCGGAAGAAAATTCTAATATAGCAAAGAAGAAAGAGGACCAAGGGGATTTTTACATTCCTTGTAGTATCAATGGAGTCAACATAGACAGGGCATTCACAGATTTGGGAGTGAGTATCAATATGATGCCCTATAACTTTAGTCAAAAATTGGGGTTAGGAGAGTTAGAACTCATAAAGATTCTAGTGAAGATTGTGGATATAACAGTTCATCAACCAAAGGGGATTATTAGGGATGTGTAAGTACAAATTGGTAAATTTACCTTCCCTACATACTTCTATATATTGGATATTGGAGAAGATGTGGAAACCCCTATGGTCCTTAGACGACCATTCTTGGCTACTACTTGCTCCATAATTGACGTTGATGGGGGATGAGCTAGCTCTGAGGGTCGGCAAGCATCAAATAACCTTTAAAGTGTCGAAGAAAGACAACAGTTCTCCTTTACCTCCAACTAATATCAAGAAAATCAAACCTCGAGAATAATGGGAATATATTGAGGATCTTAGGAATGCAATAAGAAAGAAACGATTCAGAAGAAGAAAGCGAAGGTAGGATAATCAGAGGAGAGTGGCATCTGGGGCGTTGTAGCTCATGTGTAAATTGTAAGATCAATGATTGCACTATCAACGCACAATTCATTCGAACCACCTTAAGCACAAGAAGAGCGTCAAGCTACCGATGTTAAAAGAAGCGCTACATAGGAGGAACCTGTGGAATGTTAATTTGATGTTATTTCCTTTGATTTTTAGATAGTTTGAATTTTTTAGTTAGGTTGTTTCATTTCTAAATAAAATCAAGAAGGCAAAGGACTTCGATATGAATTTGATGATCGAGGAAGTAAGTAAAAGAGAGGTGAAAAGGCTATAAAGAGTTATGAAGTGATTTTGGAAAAGTGGAGAAGGAAACAAGAAGAGAAAAATTAAAAATTGGTGGAAAAATTGCAAGCCACGATCATGGCCTACAGTAGGGTAAAAAGGGGACACGCTAATTTCAGTTTCAATTTTTACCATTTTACCCTCCATTTACCTATATATTCACTTCTTCCTTCATTTTTTCACTCATTTTCATTTTACCTTTATCTCTATAACTTTAAAACCTCCAAACACTCTCACTTCTCTCTAACCAAATTCTAAACTTCTAGTGTCCTCCAACTTCTACATACTTATAAGCCAGTATGTCGTACATTAAGTAGTCAGCAAAGCGCAATCAATCATCGGGACAAACCTAGATTGTAGGACGGGGGAGAAAGAACAGGGCGACATATTTTGGAGCACCATTCCTGATTTACACAGAGGAGGAAGGTATTTGTTTTCAATCTCTCAATGCTAAACAAAATATAGTTTCGAAATATTTTGATTTTGATACACTTCATAGGCTAGAATTGCAAGATAGGTTAGAGAACTTAGCATAAAGAATTAAGTAGGCGAAGTTCATACACTTCCAATATCCTGTCTACTAGGAGCTCACTCTAGAATTATTCACTTCCCTATATTACGAACCTAGTAACCCTAGAGAAATATGTTTTAGGTCACAAGACGAAACTACGAGTTGAACATTAAAATTATGTGCGATATTTATGGGTTCCTCGAGTTGGTTACTTTCGTGCTTCTCGCTATTGGAATGAGCTCACTAGGTTAGAGCGATTTGATGTTAATCTGCCCACAACAACATTATAAGAACCTATGAGCACTTGTTATTGCACAAATTCATGTGTCAATTGATTTTTGATAAATAAGAAATCAACAAGTGCTTAACAAAGGAACTTTTCCTATTGTGGTGTATGGATTACAACATCCCAATGTACACCTTCACACATGTGCTGAACACTATTGTTGCAACT
>JAOQMP010111252.1:0-14123 GCA_027563575.1 Erythroxylum pedicellare
AGCTTCTCTCATTATCCAAAGTCTTGTGAAATTTGATCTCTTACGCAATCTGAAAGAAACACAAACTTTATGCATTTGAAGTTTTAGGTTAGTTAATGTCATGTTTTGGTATGAACACTAGCTCCTTCCTCATCTCCTCATCATCTAGGGTTTTTGATATATGTTTAAATTATGATTCATGTGGTATGCTACACTTAGTGATTAATGTCTTAGAAACGCTTAAGATACTTACTTTAACTCATATGTGATTTTAAATTAATGTGAGTCAAAAGCACTATATTTGGGTTGTTTCTTGAAGAATCAAAATCATTTATCATCATTGAGCAAGAATGATAAATATTAGAGCAATTAATTAATGCCAAGAAAAAATAAGACATATGTTAAAAATATAAAGAAGATTAAAGATGAAACAAGTCAAGTGAGGAAATCAGCAAAAACGACAGCACAGATGAGAGGTAGGAGCAGTAGAAATGCATACATTTCACCAAGACACAGCGTTGCAAGCAATAGAAGGACACACATTAAATGCAAATGGGCTAGGCGTGAAACACATGCGTTGGGAGTGGAAGGCAGCATTTCAAGAGCTGGTTGTAAAGTGTTAAGCATGAATAGTGATGTGGAACATAAACCTAGAAGGTTTATTTGTCCCATCAAGAAAATAGTGCAGCGTAGGCATGACGAGAGTGGGGTCTGCGGTGCAGCTTGTGGCTGGAGAAATTGGAGAAGAGCTATAACGGCTAGGCATGAAAGAAGAGAAGTGTGAAAATTGGAGGTGGACCAAAAACTCCCATCTTAATTCATCACATCATGAAATAGTGGAGAGGCTACAGTGGAGATGACTCACGCTTAGAGTATAAAAATGAAGATGGAATGCTAGTTTTTTAACCCTGGTTCAATAGGAATGTCGACACCAAGTCACGGTTAAACTATCTTTATCATTTTAATGTTGTAAATCTTTTTCTTTGGATTGTTGTGTTGTTGGTATTGAATTGATTGGTTTTGGGATGAATGATCTTAATATGTTATTTTGATTGTTTTATTTCAAACCTATTGCTAAAACATTGAATGTAATCCATAATTGATACTTTTGATGTCTGTAAGTAATATCTAATGATCATTAATTGTTAGGAATAACATAACTTAGGTTAAATAACCCGAACGTGTGAGTTTACTGCCTCTATTGATCATTTTCCAATTCATAATATGGCTGCCAAATTGAATATCGAGATCACATCCTAGGTTATTCAGTAGTTAGATTTAATTAATGATCTTATCTTGATTGAATACAACCTAAGGAAAACTGAGATTTATAGAGCATTCTATTAGTCTCAGATCAATATTCTGAAAAGAGTTGTGTAATTGTTAGAGTGATGGAATATGCTTGATCATGTTTAGGCCAAGATTGACCCTAGAACCAGACCTTACTTATATATTTGACATTTTTCTAATTTTTGATTGTTTGTTTTATTTTATTTTCGATGGTTTAATTTTACTTTAATTTCTAAATTGCTTAAAATCTGAAACCCCCCATATATCTTTCTTACATCAATTAATTTCGTTACAGAAATTAACTGAGCATTCCCTATAGATTTGATCCCGACTCACCATAACTATAAATTTTAGTGTGCAGAGTCAGGTAAATTTTCCAGTGCACTTGACACATGCTGTTAGTTTTGTTTTGTATATGTGATTGTTGAAGATGAGTTTTGAATGGGTGTGTTATGTGTAGAGGAGGAGAAAATAATAGAAGAGAAGTAAGTGGAGTGAACAATAAGCGTTTTGAAATGCTCTTTAAAAGGTATAGAACTTCTGATATGTTGCTTTATTTTTTTTGAATGTAACATGAAGTAAATGGGATGTTGTTGGTTCATTTGGATATGCTTTTGGGTTTGCTCTTACATAATAGGACTGAAGTTAGTTAGTGTAAAAGTATACCTCATTAGATGGAGTGTTAAATAGACTTTTGTATTTTAGCCATAACTTGACCTGTACACATCCAAATAGGATAATTTCAATTTTAGATTAAAATAGAGACAGATATAAAAATTTCATGAAGGAACCAAATTTGAATTCTTTTTTTAAGGGTATTGAAATTTGGACTGAAGTTGAGTTCTAGTTGTTGTCCTTGTTTTAGAACGACCTGTAGTATTTTGGGTGTAACTCTTTCAATAATCAACTAAATTGCATTAAATTTATGTAATTAGAAAACTAAGAAAAGTTTTTTTAAAAGACCATTTTATCTAAAATCCTCAAAATTTTAGTGTTAAAATAGCCATATAAAACTGACCTAAAAACTTGTACTAAGAAGAATTGGAAATTTGGGTATAGCTGTGCATCACCCCATTTTAGCACAAATATGAATTCTCCTCACCCAAATGCTATCGAACTTCATCGGAACCTTTTCGAATGTTAATGAAAACTTAGCAAATAGTATAAGGGTAATATGAGACTCATTATGCATGTAATGTGTAAATACTTAAATGCTTTCATTGATGCATTATTCAAAAGGAATATGCTCTTAAAGCATATTAAATACAATTAGTCATGATGAACGTTTTCAAATTATAATGCAAGCATAAGAGAATGAGTTTATATGTTATGAATTTGTTACTCTATAATATGATTTTGAAATGTAATTATAATGCCTTGATGATTGGTTTTAAACTGTCGAGTGTTAGTTGTGGGTAAATAGGCATGCTTAAAAGGGTATGGAACTACTTCTATTCTATATTAGAGACTTAAGTCTTTTCTGTTTTAAAGGATATTGCCTCTTCTATAGATAGCAATCATAGGTATCTTCTATTCTATTCCTATTACCCACTTCTCAAAAGATTAGCAAACAATTCTATATATGTTCTGATATTTGTTCTATTATGATGCAAATTGATAGTCGGAATACTATCTAATTAGCATATTCAAAGAATGCTATGCGATATATCATAAATCATTGGCATGTAAATGTTAGACGACTGCAGAAAGTAGTTTCCATCTTGTATTATTATTGTTGTTGTTGTTGTTGTTGTTATTCCCACTAAGCTACATGCTTAGTATGGTGGTTTTTCCTCTGTGTAGGTCTTGATGAATAGGGTTAAGGCTGGGATAAACGCAATGTATGAAAAAGGACAATTCTCTACTTAAGCTTTAAGTTGTATTCATAAATTTTATAAGAAATTTTGTAGTAGGTGTAAATGACCTGTAAGAACTATAACATAGGATAGGTTTGTTTTATTTTTTTTTAATGTTTGGATTTGATATATGTATATTGTGTCCTGTTTGAATCATAACAAAATATGAAATGTGATGTATGTTTGCCTTCTTTTTTAGGGATTGTTGGATTATCTTGTTTTGTTTTATATGGCATCCATATATCATCTTAGGAGTTACTAGGGTGTTATAATTTGGTGGTGTCAGGGCATGATTTAGGGGATTTTAGTTTAAACAGATCTTAAATATTACCTGTATATGCATATAAGCATTGTGGTTGGCCTAATGCAGTTTGTCCTGTGTTTTGGTTCTAAATTCAAGCATGGAAAGATCTAATAAGGTTGTTGGTGAGGTTACTGAAAGTAATAATCCTGTGCAATCTCATCCATCTGTGTCTGGACCCTTTGGGGTAAATAGAAATGAAGCTGAAGCATCACCTCCTCCTCTATCCCCAACTCAGCGGAAAGCTTTATTAAAATTTTCATAAGACATAATGACTTTACCATACTGAATGACTACACCTAAGGCTCCCTTGATTAGCTGCAAAAGTATGGAGTCGAAGAATTTACTAGTACATCTATCGATGAATATGAAAAAGATGAGTTCTGGTTAGAAAAGATGAAAAGGGTGTTGGATGAAATTAAATGCCAACCTGAATAGATGGTGTATTATACTGTCTCCCTTCTATAAGAAGCGACCTATGAATGGTGAAAATTTGTTCTGAGATATCCTCACCTGCCTAAATCTCTGATTTGGGATTTCTTTTCCCAGGAGTTTAAAGTGAAATGTGTTACAAAAGTCTATAAAAATGAGAGGTGGAAGCAGTTCTTGAATTTGAATCAAAAAAATCTGTTTAATGCTAAACATGAAAGAGAATTCAATTGACTCAGCAAATATGCACCTAAACTTGTACTTATTGAAGATGGCTTGAATGAATCAATTAAAGAGCATATTGCGACATTCACTCTCCTGCAACAAATGAATTATCATCAGCTAGTGCAAGCTTCCATTAAAATAGAGAGATAAGAGATGGCTAATGTGAATGTAATTACGTGTTGGGTGTTAATATTGTTAGTTATATTTGTGGTATTTTTTGTTCTTGGTTTAATAGTTTAGTTTAGTTTTTAGGCAAGTTTGACGCTTTGTTAAGTGCGAAGGAATAGGGGAGCAAGTTGATAAAAGTTGGTGAAAGAAACAAGGAAAATGGATCTGGTGCAATCGTGAGGGAGAATGGTGCGAGTATGAGCAAAGTGCAATCATGAGTCACTGCGGTGTGATCACAATATCAATGGGTCTTCTAGAGGTCACTTCAGGTGCGATCACAAGTCAAGGAATGTGCGATCACACTCAAGACTTTTGCACTTCAGGTGTGATCACAAGTGTCAAGGTGCGATCACAATACGCAACTTTAAGGGCAATTCTGACATTTCCTCAGATGTTTAAATGAATGGTGAACGGTTAAAAAAGTCTTCAATGTGCAAAAATGTGAGGGGAGCTGTTCCAATTTGGTGGAGGTGAACAATCATGAGAGCACTATTAAAGTTAATATAAAAGGGTGACGAAAGAGAAAACATATAAGGAAGAAGAAGGAGGAGCAAAGAGAGAAAGTGGGAGCTTTGCGTTTTCATTTTGTTTTAGTTTTTTTTAATGTTACTTATTATGAGTGTTGCCTAGTTCTTATTTTCAAAGATTGTTTCACTCTCTAGGGTGAATCTTGTTTTCTGAACTTCTACTATGCATGGTTTACTGTTCTTATGAATAGTTTCTGGTTGATCTTAATGAGAGTTGAGTTCTTCTTTTAAACTGTGCAAATATAAGTTACATACTAAGAGATTAGTGTCTAAGTTTTATTCCTCAAAGGTTATGTAATCCATCTTTGTTTTATTTATATCTGAATTGAGAAATTTACATGTTGATAAAACAGAGTAGGTAATTCAAGCTTAAGAGAGAAGAATTACTTCTTAAGCAACTTGGGGTAGCAAAGTGTTAGGATTCAGATAACCTTAGTATGAGCTGATAACAAATTTTGAGATCTTTAATCTTATGATTTCACGAAATCAATTTCTTTTCGTATAGAATTAGTTGTCCAGAAGGTTTAATTGTGAATGTTATTTTTTATCACTTTTAATTCTTAAATCTCTTTATTATTAACTTAAACAATCTGAAAAGAATCGATAGCGGTGCTTAGCATAAATCCTCGTGGGAATGATAACCGTATTATAATTATCCGTATGATTACGATCAAGATCCGAGTGCGTTCTATTTTATTTAATAACTCATCAAGTTTTTGGCGCCATTGCTAGGGATTTATTTAACATCATTTTAAAGTTCAATTACAGGTTGATTTAAGTAGTTCATTTTTGTGTAGGTTTATATCTAGGAGACAAACAAGGAATTCGACGAAGTCTTTGGTTAAATTTCACGATGAAGGTACTCGTTAAACAACTCTACGTCAAGCTGCTGAAGACTCTCGGGTGATTGAAACTGAAATACTAGAAAATATCATGGCAGAGGAATAAAGAACATTGATGGATGTGGTTAGGCTTGGATTTCGGCCAAATCAACAAAGTGTGACATGACTTGCTATGACAGCAAATAATTTTGAGATTAAACCAGCTTTGCTACAGATGTTACAAGCGATAGTGTAGTTTTATGGGTTGGCAAACGAAGATTCAAATACCGATATGACAAATTTCTTGGAAATTTGTGACACTTTCAAGTACAATAGAGTAGTAGATGATGCAATTCGATGACGGTTATTTCCATTTACTCTGAAAGATAAAGCTAAGGTGTGGTTAATTCTCTTCCATTAGGGTTCATTACTATATGGACCGGGTTAGCTCAAGCATTTCTTTCTAAGTATTTCCCTTTATCCAAAATAGTTAAGATCATTGAGGAAATCATCAACTTTTAGCAACAAGATGGTGAAACTCTGTATGAGGTATGGGAAAGGTTTAAAGAGTTACAACGAAGTTGTCCTCACCACAATTTACCTCGGGAATTATTTCTACAAACTTTTTACAATTGAGTTAACACCACCACCTGTGGTATGATTGATGCAGCGGCAAGAGGATCTTTAATGAAGAAGAAAATTGATGCGGCATATGATCTATTGGAAGAAATGTCAGCCACTAATGCATTGTGGGCATTAGACTGGTCTCAGCCAATGATAAAAGAATAGAAGGGGGTTTTGTCTCTAGATCTAGTCACTACTTTACAGGTCGAAGTTGCAAATATTGCAAACAAATTAGTAGTTTTACCTCAAGTTCATTTGTGGCAACATTTCAGAGTGTATGTGAGTTATATAATCAGTAGGGGCACTTTACTAATGACTGTCCAGTAGTTGTTACAGCTGAGCAAGCTAAGTTTTTGGGAAATAATCACTCAAGAAACAACCCATTCTCAAACACTTATAACCTTGGATGGTGGAATCGTCCCAATTTTTCATGGAGTAACAACAACAACACAGTGGGAGAGTAGAGACAGCTTCAGCTTAGGAATCCATTTGAAACTAAGACGGAGAAATTTATGGAGATGATTGGGACTGAGCTGAATCAACAAGATGAATCACATTATAAGCTAGACGCAAAGGTTAATTAAATAACAAAAAATCACTCTTCATCAATCCACAATTTGGAGGTTCAATTGGGACAATTGACAACTTCTCTTGCTAAGAGGAATCTTGGATGTTTCACGAGTACCACAGAGCCAAATCCAAAGGAGTCTTTAAAAGCTATACTTCTAAGGAGTGGTAAGGAGCTAGAAAATTAAGTAAAAAACAAAGTAGATGAACAATCAGTAGAACAGAGTGAGTCACATAGCTTCGATAGCAATCGCAAGGATTCAAGATGCGATCACACCATATTTATTGAGTCAGAATAGGAAGAATCAAGCATTGGGTGGGATCGGAACAATGCAGGGTGCACTCGTAACAACGAAGGGTGCGATCGCATACACCATGAAGCAGGTAAAAATATGCAAGCTAAAGTAGATAAGTATGTACCACCTGTTCCTTTCCCTTAACGACTTAAGAAATAGCAGTATCATAGTTAGTTTGCCTCATTTCTTAAAAAGTTTTAAAAATTGCAGATTAATCTTTCTTTTGTGGAGGAGTTAGAACTATGCCTAAGTAGGCTAAATTTTTGAAAGATATCCTAACTCATAAGAGGTCACTTATTGATAATGAGACGATGCAACATCCAACAAAATGTAGTTCAATTATTTCTAATGCTATTCTTTCCAAACTACAAGATCCTAGAAGTTTCACGATTCCTTATGTAGTTGGTGATAAACAATTTAACAAATGTTTGTGTGACTTGGATGTAAGTATTAACTTGATGACCCGTTTAGTCTTTTAGAAGTTAGGTCTTGAAGAGGTTAGGTTTTCTAACTAGCGGATTAATCAATCAAAAGGCCATTTCAGATTTTGGAAGATGTGCTCGTAAAAGTGGACGAGTTTATCATTTTAGTAGATTTCGTGGTGTTGGATTACAAAGTTGACTCAAAATGCCCATTGATTCTGGGCCGTCCATTCCTGTACACAGAAAAAGCTTTAGTAGATGTCTATGGAGGGAAACTTATATTACGCATTGGTGAGGAGCAACTTGAGTTTTGTATGAGGTCGGCCATGAAGCACCCTATGGATAATGAGGTTTGTATGAAGGTTGATATTGTGGATGAATGTGTGTTGAGTATGGAAGAAGGTAAAGAGAAAGAAGTCTCTTTTGATCCTGATGTAGAGGTTATTGGTGAAGCTAAGGGTGAATAAGAAAGAATAAAGAAGTTGCAGTGAGAGACAAATCTAGTTCCCTCATACATTGTGCATCCAACGGTTCTAGAGCTAAAACCATTGCCTAGTCATTTGAGGTATGCATTTCTAGGGGAAGGGGAAACTCTCCCTAGTATTGTATCAAATAATTTTACAAATGAGCAAGAACAACGGTTGGTAGAGTTATCGAGGAAGTATGTTAGAGCTATAGGTTGGCAAATTTCGGATATAAGAGGAATTAGCCCCGACGTAGTGATGCATATAATTTACTTAGAGGAAGGAAGCAAGTCTATGAGGGAACGAAAGAGGTGATTAAATCCAAACATGGAGGAATTCATAAAGAAAGAGATAGTCAAATTACTAGATGCGAGCATTATCTATCCTATTTTAGATAGTGAGTGGGTAAGTCTAATTTAATGTGTACCAAAAAAGGAAGGTATGACCGTTGTTAGAAATGAGGAAGGTGAGGTTATTCCCACAAGAATAGTAACGGGTTGGAGAGTGTGCATTGATTTTAGGAAGCTGAACTTTGCTACACGAAAAGATCATTTCCCATTACCATTTGTTGATCAAATGGTAGAGAAAGTATTAGGTCATGCTTTTTATTATTTCTTAGAAGGATATTCGGGTTATAATCAAATTTTTATTTATCCTCAGGATCAAGAGAAGACCACATTCACATGACCCGATGGAATGTTTGCAAATAGAAGAATGCCTTTTGGCTTGTGTAAAGCTTTAGCAACGTTTCAGCGGCATATGACGACAATTTTTGTTAATTTAGTAGAGGATTTTATGGATATATTTTTGGATGATTTTTTAGTTTTTAGTGATTCATTTGATGCATGATTGTAGAATTTAAAGAAGTTGCTTGCACAATATGAGGAATCAAGTTTAGTTCTCAATTGGTAGAGATGCCATTTTATAGTAAATGAGGGCATAGTGGTCGGGTATAAAATTTCCAGCAGGGAATTGAAGTTGAAATGGCTAAGATAGAAGTAACAACAAAGTTACCGCCCCTACGAATGTGAAAGGAGTTCGCTCATTCTTAGGACATGTCAGATTTTATAGACAATTTATTCAAGATTTTTCCATAATTGCCCGACTTTTAACTAATTTGCTTATGAAAGATGCACCATTTGATTTTGATGTTGATTATATGCAGGATTTTGAGACACTTAAGGTGGCTCTTACGACAACACCAGTGTTAACAGCACCTGATTGGTCACTACCATTCGAGGTAATGTGTGATGCAATCAATCATGCGGTAGGTTATGTACTAGGGTAGCGGAAGGATAGAAAACTACATGCAGTCTTCTATGCAAGCAAAATGTTATCAGGATCCCAGTTAAATTACACAACAACTAAGAAGGAGCTTTTAGCAGTGGTTTTTGCATGTGAGAAATTTAGATCATACCTTCTTGGAGAAAAAACAATAATTTTTTTCAGATCATACAACATTAAGGTATTTGTTTAGCAAAAAAGATGCAAAACTAAGACTAATTCGTTGGGTGTTGTTATTGCAGGAATTCGACATTGAAATTAAGGATAAAAAGGGAGTTGAAAATGTGGTGGTAGATCACTTGTCTCGACTTGAGCAAGAGAACAATGCAAACGATCAACTAATTCAAGAAGAATTTCCAGATGAGCAAAATTTTCTTATTCAGCAGTTGGAAACTCCATGGTATGTCGACATAGTAAATTATGTGGTGAGCGGTATTGTTTCTTCTGATTTGTCTTATCAACAACGGAAGAAATTTTTAGCAGACATTAAACATTATCATTGGGAAGAACCATATTTATTTAGAATATATGCAGATGGATTAATTCAGAGATGTGTTCCGGAAAGTGAGATGCTCTCTGTGCAAACTCATTGTCAGGATTCGCTTATGCAGGGCATTATGGGGGCAATCAAATTGCGAGTAGAATATTGTAATGTGGATTATACTGGACAATGTTGAGCCAAGATGTGAGGGAGTTTGTGCAAAGATGCAATTGATGTCAACGGATGGGAAGCATCTAAAAAAGAGACGAAATGCCACGATCAAGTCTATTGGAGGTTGAGATATTTGATGTATGGGGAATCGATTTCATTGGACCGTTTCTTGCATCTTATGGAAACAAATACATATTGGTGGGCATAGATTAAGTCTCCAAATGGGCGGAAGTTAGTGCCAGCTCAAGCAATGATGGAAGGGTAGTAACAAAGTTCTTGAAGGGGTTATTTGTGCATTTTGGAATTCTTTGGGTATTAATCAGTGATGGTGGTTGTCATTTCGGCAACTCAAGGCTCGAACTTCTACTTAAACGATATGGTGTGTAGCATAGAGTGGCTATACCCTATCATCCACAAACAAATGGGTAGGAGGAAGTTATTAATAGAGAGCTAAAAAAGATTTTCGAAAAAACGGTGAACAGAGTAAGGAAAGATTAGGCTATGAAGCTAGATGATGCATTGTGGCCATATCGAATAACTCTCAAGATACCTATTAGAACAACTCCATACACACTTGTTTATGGTAAGGCATGTCATTTACCTGTGGAACTGGAACACAAAGCATACTGGGTTATCAAAATACTTAACATGGACAGCAAGATGGCGAGGACTAAGAGATCATTACAGTTGTAAGAGTTAGAGGAATTACGTTTCACAGCCTATGAGAATGCCAAGTTATTCAAAGAGCAAACCAAAAAATGGCATGACAAGCACATCAAAGATAAGCACTTTAAGGAAGGTGATTTTGTATTGCTTTATAACTCTAGATGAAGGTTATTTCTAGGAAAGCTACGTTTAAGGTGATGTGGCCCTTTCAAAATTACCACTATTTATGAGAATGGAACTTTGGAACTTATCAATGCACGCGGTGAGAAGTTTAAGGTGAATGGTCAAAGATGTAAGCTTTACCTTGGTGGTCTTATCCATCATCCTAAGGAGATGGCTTTTCAATTTAACCCTTGAAAGAAAGGTTTCGGTCATGCTAAAAGACCTTAAAATTAGCATGTGTGAGTGTAGGTTTACTTTAAAAGTTTGTTTGTTTGTTTGTTTAACAAGTTGTGTGAAAAATAAAAATGGTGCGATCGTAAGTATCGCATGTGATTGCACTATGTTACAGGAAACGTAGGGTGCAATCGCGACCGAGAATGACTGGTTAATACCATTCGGGTGCGATCGCAAGTTTCTAAGGTGCGCTTGCGACTAAGAATGACTTGTGAATACCATTCGGGTGTGATCGCAAGTTTCCAAGGTGCACTCGCAACTGGGGCATTATGTTACAGGTGCAACTCGCGTGTGATTGCAAGATGATCGTACTACACTAGATAAAGTCTAAATTTTAAATTCTTTCTCAATTCCTGACTTATATTTACGAGTCTTCAACTACCTTCACGTCTCTTTTACCTATTTAAACATTGTTTTGGGGGAATTTCATTATGCATTTCTAATCTTTAAACCCTATCCTCCAAAGTTTTTGTTGTAACTTAAGAGACTAACGAAGACAAGATAGAAAGCAAAGCACGAGTACCATCCTTTCCATATATTCTTCAACCAAATCAAGTATTGACAAGAATGTCAAGGGGAAAGATGGTAGCATTCAGGTCTAAAGGGAAGCGTAAGGCCGTTAGATATTTGATGCTAGATCTTTCAGACATTATTCCGCCCCTTTCCCTATCTTCTTGCATAAGGAAGGTAAGAAATATCAAAAGGTGAAAGTACAAAGGATTATTGTTCCGAGATACTTTGATTAGGAGATGGTGACGCAGCTGGGTATGAAAGATAATCTTTTAGCTATGGCCGAGCGATTGGGATAGTTGTAGTTGATTATGGGCGAATGGGAGATTTATAAAGAGCTGATACATGAATGTTATACCACTTTGGTGGTAAAAGGGACGAAGTTCACAAAATTTAAGTTTAGGTTATGTGGACAAGAGTGGGAGATGGATGCTTCAATGTTGGAAAATTTAATTGGGTGCCATAATCGGGTTCAATTAACACAACTGGTGAATTTCCCCTAGGGGATTTTAGAGAACAATTACGGAGGGTTTATCAACATATTTAGTTCATAACGCTCCAAATCTGCTCATTTGGGATGCCTCGTTGATCCTCCTTCACAAATTCATGGCGGTATCCATTTTTAGCAGGGTGGAGAGTAATACAGTATCAATTCAGGAGTTATATACTTTGTGAAGGGATTTGCATAAATGGCACAACTTTCATGCACCAAGTTAGGATTGGGTTACATCTTGACAGTCCTAGCTCGATTAATGGGTCTCGACCTCACAACGATGAAATGCATCCCGACAGAAGTTTTTAACCAAAGGTACTTGCATGTTTGTGGCCTTTTGAGCTTCATGGGATATAGTTTGCAACCTTATAATGAGAGAGCAGCCGTCAAACATTAAGGAACAAGGGAGTCATCCATCTAGCAAAGAAGAAGAGGAAAGCAATGAGTCACAATAACAAAAAACACAATCTATAATTTCTATTACTAATGCTGCTACAGTTTTGGAGATGCTCAAATGATGGGAAGATTCTACCATCGCCAATAGCAACAGGTTAGCTACAATTGAAAGAACAATGGCAGATATTCAAAAGCAATAGCAGTACCAAGCGAAGATATTGAAGAAATTCTTTGCTCCCTTGAATGTGAAGGTGCCATCACCGACACCTTCACCACCAGGTTCTCCTGTTCTCTAAAAGCTCTAGTTAATGTTCTTTATATGTACTTGTCTGTTGGTGGTGTGTTTGTGATGTTTCTTATTTTATTTGTGTTAATGATTTTAGTAGTAATATGCCAAGAATATTGAACTTAACTTGATAGATTGTTAACTTCATACATGCCTTTTTAGTCATTAAAAATTTAGAAAATGCTACTAATGATCATGTGAGAATAGTGCAAATACGGAAATGGTTTTATTACTTTTAGTAGCATTTTGTGTATTAAGTTCTTTACTTAATGATTATTACTACTGTTATTTTCTCGAAGTTTTAACTAGAGGATAAAGGAAATTTGCATGATTGAGAAGAAGGAATTAAATAAACCATAAAAAACTCCAAATTATTGCTTCGTTGTGCTGAGGGTGCCCGAAACTGGCCTTGGACACATGAGCAGTTCTAGTAGCCACTTGATGATTGTGTATGTGAGTATGCTCCTCATTTTCATTTAATTGAAAAACTTTTAGCTCAGGCAAGCTTCGTTGAGTTGTGTTGGAAATAAAGTCAAAACATCCTCATCACACCATTTTAACAATAAGTTGATAACAATAAAAATATGTTTAAGGGATAATTTATGCTAATAATGAAGTTATTGGTGGTATTCACTGCTCTTGTATGCGTACTATTCATAATTTGATTTGAGGGAGCTTTTCTACATTTTTGGTAATTAAGAGGTTGTAGGAGGTTAACAATCATGTCAAGTATGGTAAAATATTCTTTGGTAACAAGCTATTTGAGTCATTGCTTGTGTTTGATTTTCTTTTGTCATTTTGTGTGCTTATGGACAAGCATAACTATAGTGGTGAGTATTGATGTGAATGTATTTACGTGTTGAGTGTTAATATTATTAGTTATGTTTATGGTACTTTTTGTTCTTGGTTTAATAGTTTAGTTTAGTTTTTAGGCAAGTTTGATGTTTTGTTAAGAGTAGAGGAACAAGGGAGCAAGCTGATAAGAAACAAGGAAAATGGATCTGATGCGATTGTGAGGGAAAATGGTACGAGTGTAAGCAAGGTGCGATTGTAAGTCACTGTAGTGCGATCGTAATATCAATGGGTCTTCTAGAGGTCGCTTCGGATGTGATCGGAAGTCAAGTAAGGTGCGATCAGAATCAAGAATTTTATGCTTCGGGTGCGATCGTAAGTGTCAAGGTACGATCACAATATGCAACTTTAAGGGCAATTCCGATGTTTCCTTACATGTTTAAATGAATGGTGAATGGTTAAAAGAAGTCTTCAACATGTGAGAACATGGGGGGATGTTGGATCGAAAAAAGAAAGCATGCTATGTTTGGAGAAACGGTAGATTTCAAAACTTTTAAGAAATCATTTTTCCAGTGGAAACAACAAATCCAAATCATCATATAAATCCATACATGATATGGTATAAGGATAATAAAAATATAAACAAGATGAAGAGTATTACCGACTCCTTTGCTACAGC